>PNRQ01000117.1:0-110012 GCA_003439915.1 Trichoderma atrobrunneum | reverse complement strand
TCCCGCCGCACCAGCGGCTGCCGCCGGTGCGCGTCCGAGACAACGAGTCCGCCAGAGCAATGGCATGGACGTTGTGGCTTCCCTCAGGCGGATATGCAGCGAAGGCGACCCGCGCAACATTTACAGAGGCTTCACCAAGATCGGACAGGGTGCTTCTGGTGGAGTGTACACTGGTCATGAGAGGGGCACTAACCGGTTGGTGGCTATTAAGCAGATGAACCTGGAGCAGCAGCCGAAGAAGGACCTCATCATCAACGAAATCCTCGTCATGAAGGACAGCTCCCACCCCAACATTGTCAACTTTATTGACAGTTACCTCTGTGACGGCGAGCTTTGGGTCGTCATGGAGTATATGGAGGGCGGCAGTCTGACAGACGTTGTGACTTTTAACATCATGACGGAGGGACAGATTGCTTCAGTCTGCAGAGAGACGTTGAGAGGACTACAACACTTGCACTCTAAGGGCGTCATTCACCGTGATATCAAGTCCGACAACATTCTCTTGTCCAGCGAGGGCAACATTAAGCTCAGTGAGTAACTCCCATTCTCTGCTCCCTTCTTTTCAAGGATTTCGGAAATTAGGGGGACTTTTTTCTTCTTCTATGATACCCATGCTAACCATCTGGTATAGCCGACTTTGGATTCTGCGCGACCATCAACGAGGCCCAGAACAAGCGCACCACTATGGTTGGTACGCCGTACTGGATGGCCCCTGAAGTTGTCACGCGCAAGGAATACGGCCGCAAAGTCGACATCTGGTCTCTTGGCATCATGGCCATCGAGATGATTGAGGGCGAGCCGCCGTACCTGACAGAATCGCCTCTTCGTGCTCTGTGGCTGATTGCTACCAACGGTACGCCACAGATCAAGAACGAGGGTGACCTATCAGCGGTGTTTAGAGATTTCTTGTATTTTGCATTGAAGGTGGACCCTGAGAAGAGGGCCAGCGCGCATGATTTACTAAGAGTGAGTGTTTTCTTTCCATATTTTCCCATTCTTACTACTAGTACTCCCCTTTGGAAATGTTCCATTTGCTGACCTGTTCACTACTGTAGCATGAATTCATGAAACAATGTGTCGATCTATCACAGTTGTCCCCCCTAGTCCGAGCCGCACGAGAACAGCGAGCACAAGAAAAGGCTCGAAAAGGTGCCTAAGCATATCAAAATCACCGGGTCACCACTCTCACGTCCTCTCTTCCCCCTCCATCTCCCCTAAAAGAAAAACAACTGCAGAGGTTGCTCGCCACCCCCTCCTTTTTTCTCCTTTTCGAAAAGAAAACCTTGAATATTAGAGGCATACCATTGTTCTTTTGGCCTTTCATCCATTTTCTTCTTCTTTTCTTCGGTTACGGGTTATTTTCAAACTACCTAGGGGAACTGTGTATCTAGAGCTGCGGCTCCTCTTGTCATGTGCTATCGTTTATTACCTTTTTTTTTTGGCATCTCTTCTTCGATGGAGCACTTTTTATGAATCTAGTGCTGTTGTTTTTTTCGCCATCTATTCAATTTTTATTTTTTTCTTATTCTTCTTCTTGTCGTTTTTTTGTTTTCTTACAAAAAAGAAAAAACAAGAGTTAGTTAAGTTAATACCCAGGTGAAATAATAAAATGCTTCTTTTTTCTCCTCCCCTGACATGTTTTGTTTACATTGCGGGATTGGAAGTGTGGAGAGTTTGTTTAAGCATATTTGGATGGCAGCGGTAGGTACTAAGATAAGTTTATATACCTATGCATTTACTATCTAGGTAGAATTTGACAATTACATATTGCAATTGATAGATATGAAATGAAGCATTTACAAAGTGATATATCATTGGATGTCACGAAACAATTAGAGCAAGAAAGGTTGTTAACTTTAAAAAAGCCTCAAGGCCACTTCATTAATTTCATCTGCCAACTTGTCTTGGCTAAAATGTGGTTTTCATCTAAAGTCTCTCTAATCTTCGCATCATTGAACTCGACGTCTATTCCCTCTATGCATGTCTGGCTCCGTGTACCCCGACCGGCAGACAGCAAACCCGAATGAACTCCAAACTAGAAAAAGCAGAAAAAAGGTGAATGCATCTTTCGCAATAAAGCACCATGGTCGCATAGAAAAACAAAACGACAGTGGCCGAAGCCAATCATGTCCCCAAATTTTTATGGCTGCCTCAGAATCGAATGCAGATTTCATGCATCGATATCTCCCAAAACTCCCGTGCCCGAGCCTTCAAGGCTGCGAGCGGTATCGCTTCCGTGATAGATATTAATGTGTTGTGAAATGCTGATGATGTGCTATGCAGGAGGAGTTGGCACATCCTTTAGTAGCAAGAGTAGCCACCGTCAATGATGACGTTGGAACCAGTCATGAAGCTGGAGGAGTCGGAAGCGAGGAAGACACAGAGACCGTTGAGCTCGTCAACAGCACCCAGGCGGTCCTGAGGAGTCAGGGACTTCCAGATCTTCTTCTGGGCCTCAAGGGCGGGGACACGGTTGAGAGCGGTGTCCATGTAACCGGGAGAGATGCAGTTGACACGGATCTTGTACTTGGCCCACTCAGCAGCGATGGACTTGGCGAACTGGATGACACCAGCCTTGGAAGCGTTGTAGCAGGACTGCTCCTGGGGGTAGTTGACAATGGAGCCAGACATGGAGGCAACCAGGATCAAGCTGCCGGGCTTGCCAGCGGCCATCATGGAGCGGCCAACAGCCTGGGCCATGAGGAAGGAACCAGTGAGGTTGATGTCGATAAGACGACGGAACATGGCGGGGTCGTAGGTCTCAGCCTTGATGTTGGAGTCGGCAATACCGGCAGCGTTGACCAGGACGTCGGGAGCACCGTAGAGCTCGACAACGGAGTCAACAGCAGCGTTGATGGCAGCACCGTCACGGACATCGACCTTGAAGAAAGAGACAGGGAGACCAGACTTCTGGTGCAGCTCAGCGGCGGAGGCGTCGCCCAGCTCCTGGTTGGCATCGAAGATGATGATGGCCTTGGCACCAGCCTCGGCACAGGCTCGGGCCATGTGGTTGCCCAGACCACGAGCACCACCAGTGATGATGATGACCTTGTCCTGAACAGTCATGCTCTTGACGGTGTGAGGGAGCTGGTCGTAGACCTTCTTGTTAAGAGGCTCAACCTCCTCGCGCTCAGCGGGGACGGGGCTGTCGTAGGGGACCTTGGAGGCGCCATCAGGAACCTGCAGAGTCTGCTTGTCACCCTGGCCAGCGCCATAGACGGTGACGGGAACCTCCTTCTCGCGAACAACGCTCTTCTTGTTGGCGGTGTCAGACACGCGGACGGCACGGGTGGCCGAGAAGAAGCGGACGGCGTTGCTGGGAGCAGCAACACGGGAGGCAGCTGAGAAGTTGGCGGCGCGAGAGGCGCGCAGTACGCTTCGAGTAGAGAAGGCCATTGTGACTGTGTGTTTGTTGTGTGGAAAAGGTAGAAGAATGGAGGAGAGGAGGAGAGAAGAAGGGGCTTCGTAGAGCGGTGTAACGAAGGCTTGTTGTGGTTGAAGAGGAATTTGAATTTGACAAGAAACGATGGAAGAGTCTATGCGTATATAAAAGCCCAGAGAGAGCTGAAAAGACTGTGTTGCTTGCGGGGAGAGGAGGTGGTTTGGTATGCAGAGAGAAGAGAGAATGTCTGCTTTCGAACAGCCGTCGAGGAGTGTCTTGATATAGGATTTGGCCCAAGTACAGCTGGAGGAGTGGGGGCGCCGAACATGGGGCATGGCGGAAAAAAAGAAATGGCAAAGTCGAGGGGCTGTAGCGCAGTGGGCTTAGTGGATGCGGCCAGGGGGGCTGCAGTGGGTGTGCATCTGGGTCTCAGCGATGGCGAGTGGGTTTTAGTGGGTGTGGCCGCTGCATTCAACTAAAAGCTTAGCGTGGCGGGAGGTCCGGCAGCGAAAAAGAGGAAAAAGAGAGGCCATGTATCGAGGTCACCCGCATGTACCGCTGCCAGAGCGTCAGACGAGGGGGAAAATTCTGAATTGGCTGCTAAAATTAATCCAATTGATGGCTGCCCAATGGCTTGCCCGAGGTGAGAAAAGCCACACCACTACGGAGATGGTACAAGTTTGCATCTTACGAGTTTTGTGTACCTAGTAGTGCTGAGGTTGTGGTAGTGCTGGTATAATCACTCCATGTTGGAGGCGGTACTCAGCCCTCCGTATTCGCAGGTGCCATGTATCCTGGCACAAGTACAAGCCGTGTACCGCGACGACCTGGAGGGGTTCCGAGGGGCAAAAAATGCAAGCAGTAACCGCGTGACTAAGCAGGAACCTGGCAAAAGATCAGCCAGTCCGTGCGTCGCGAGTCCTCCTGAGCTGCGAATCTGCGTCCACGGTCTCCATCTATTATGGGCAACAGGTCCAAGATCTTCACTGTCTGCTATCAAGAGCTACTTGGCGACTAGTATCTCGAATCTTCTTGATGGACGAGATTTTCCTGGCGGCGGGCCCAAGGGATGTACACCTTACAGTGGGCTTTCAGTGGGCATGTGACGCAGAGGGCTGCCGATTCTTCCTCAGGCCTTGATACTGTACAGTGGAACGGCATCTCGGGATTTGCAGATACTCTTCGCTGACAGCTGTTAGGGGACCAAGGGACCATAATCTTGCCCGAGCCGCCGATCAACTGAGATTGGGCAAAGCCGGCCCTGAGCCGAGATAGTTCAGTTTCCTGTGGCAATGCTGCAGTATGTACGAAGATAGAGAAAACAGGTCAATCATGTACGGGCATGTTCCACAAGGCCGCAATTGTGTCGATCACAGGATGAGCGACACAGTCGAGGCCATCCATTGTCTGATTCTGATTTCAAATGCAGGCTGCGGGATGCAGACAGATGGACTGCTGCGTTCTCGGCTGCCCTCCAACCTCTCACCTCTTTCGCCGACCCCGTCTTTAGCGCTCTGCAGCCTCCAATTGGGCGGGCGATTGGACAGGAAGATTTTTTCCATGTACAGACAACGTGGCGCGGCACAGTTGTGGTGTTGTGGTGTTGTGGCGAAAACAGATACTTGGCCGGGCCTCGATCGGGGTTCACCTACAGTAGTAGTCGATCTGCACCACTGCCATAGCCGTATCGGATCCGAGCGATGCAGAGAGGCAAAAGCTGGGGTCGCACTTTGCCGCCATAAAGTTGCAAATCTGCAAGCAGACCACCAGCCTCTTAGGTTGATCGAAGCTCTCTCCAAAAGAAGAATCTTTAACACAGTATTGTCTCATCTCGGGCGCAGAAGAGACACTGTGAGACAAGATCAGGTTGTCTTGGATCCGGAGAAGCAAAATAAGAACGCCGCTTGCAAAAAAAGAGGGAGTGCGAAAGCTATCTCGCACTGCACCCCCAGCTCCCGATAATCCGGCTTCAATCATTCCACGGCCTCGGTAATCTATCGCCACGGGCGCATCAAGAGAATTTTGTTGTTGAGAATATCCTCAAACTTGATCGGCGTTTCAAAGTGTTTTGCAAAGTAGTACACGTGTTTTACGAGTATACTGCATGTTATGGTTCGAAAACAAAGGAACAAGCTGAGCTCGCTTCATCTTATCCGATGTCGCCGCCATGGCGGGGATCATGCTACACTGTCCAACTGAACTGAGACATCCAATGGGGACGGGTGCTTGGCTGCATTTGTCGCTTTCAACCCTCATCTCAACTGACCTAACCCAACAAAATACCAGAAGCACAATCTCTGTGTCAGTGTTTTTGAATCCGGTCCCTCTTGAGCATCGAATCTGTCCTCTTCAACTGTCTAGACCTCGATGGACTCCCCAGGCATCGACATTCTGTCCCGTGGGGGTTCCCACCCAAAAAGGACATCGTCGTTCCTGGGTGCAACAATAGATGTGGCGCTGCCCGGAAGCGTCTTGGCGCAATTTTCTGGTCCCGCTGAAGCATCGTGGCTATTTTGAGGTGAATCGAAAATGCGGGAGAGGAGGTGGTCGTGCTTGTGCGATGCGAACGTAGGGCGTTGCTATGCAAGGAGCTGTCATACCGTGCAGGTGCATGATGCTCAACACCAATGCAGCAACCTCAGATGCGTCAAGAGTCTACAGCCAAGACAACCAGACCGTTTGAGGCTCCCGTCAAGGTTAATTATGCTAGCTGTGCCTCTCTCGTCCAAAGGATTGCTGCTCACACGCACCCGGAAGTTGCCTCATCAAGCGTCTTGTTACCCAAATTCCTCTACAGACAGCTCCTTTCAAATCCTCAGGTTCCATGGCTTACGTATCTCGCAAAACTCTGATCCATGAGCTTTGCCTCGGCTATGATTACCTGTTTATGACTTCGAATCACCTTGAATCCATCTTGTCAGCAACAGGTGCTCCTCTCGGCCACTTTTTTGAGGCCTAAACAGCTCTGTATCGAGCTCCATGTCCTTGTCAAGACACATCTCGACGAGTCAGGCAAAGGCCTCAATGACGCAGGTTTACAAGGCAAAGTACCTCGTCTTCTTCGCGGCCAGCACGGCTCCGTGGCGTCAGCGGGCCTTGAGAGGACCCTGAGAGGATCCCGTAGGCGCCGGGCGTCTTCTGAAGGTGTCCCAGGCCACGAGGTGAAAACTCAGATCCCTCGAAGCCACACCTTGTCGCTTTTGCTTCACAGAATTCAATTACAAAAGTGGCTGCCCTTGTCATGTTCGGTAGCCAGCCTCCCCCCACGCGCCAGTTCCTCTTCTGCACGCCACACTGGTATCGCTGGAGCTTCTGCATCGGCTTCTGGAAGCACGGCACACCAACATCAAGACGCCCCTAGCAGAGGCTAACAATGCGCTGTGGAGATTGGAGAGGGGCCACCGGTCCACTAAACAACTGGGAAGGGGGGAAGAGGTGACAGACAAACATGGTTGCCGATCAGGCGACGGGTCCCGGACGCTGCCAGAAGCGGAGCCCGTAACTTCGCAGTGAAGAAGGGTTCAAGGGCAAAAAAAGGTACCCGCGCTTAGAAACTGCGCTGCTCCGGGCTCCAGCCTCGTGGAGCTTGTATGGAGCTTCGAAATGTGTCTGCCTAGAGATCAAATGGGGCTCTGGAGAAGGCTTGATGTAAGCCCTCTGGGGCACGGCGTGCTTTGGACTCCACGGCAGAGAAAGAAAGCAACACAAGAGCTGTGAGAATGGACGGATGGGGGGACACGAGAAATGCGGTGTGCCGAACGTTTCGACCTGCTTCCGGCCAACAGGTACTTGGACTTGGTATGCATGCCCAAGTTGCTTCCAAAACAGCGATTTCGGCCAAGCGTCTCCGTCTCTAGTCATTTGATTCGGCCAAGGTGGCAGCTCAGCGCATGAAGCTCTTTCACCTTTCCCCATGAGTAGGATGATCACCCCTGAGCCATTGCGTCGTCACCCCACCACCTCATATTCACAGGAATGGACATGCTCGTAGCTGCACCAGCATCAACGTCGCACCTCGAGGTCACGAGATCGAGGTCGTAAGCAAGCACGGCCAGGAGACATATTCCCTGACCCTGCTTGCCTTCTACAAGCATGTAGGTACCTCGTACGGTACAATGCATGCCAGCTTCTCCGGATGCTTGTGGATGGCCAAATTGTCACGCTTCACGCTATGGAAATGGCTAATTTACCGTTTGACTTTAGTGCAGCCTGTGTCTCTACCGTTTTCCCGCAACGGGACTCAGGCAAGAGTGCTTCCTCATCAATAAGGTTGTCTGCCGTCTCCCAGGCGAGGGAGGTCTTGCCAGACTCGCCAGGGTAGCTACCCCTTGTTAGCGTTTCTCTGGGGTCTCCCAGGAGCGCGGAACAGATGCACACACCCTTGGCCTGCCCCCTTTTCTAAGTGCTGAGAATGTACCCGTATGTGTACTCGGAGTAGGTACATCGTGTGCAAGCACACCCAGACGCAAACAGTGCGATAGAGCGCTGTCCTGCTGTCTCAGCTCAGTGTTGATTCGGGATCCAGAAACAGACAGCCTGAGAATTGCCTTGCGTACGCGCATGCTCGGCTCTCGTACATCGGGACCGGACCGTCTTACTCGGCCCTCGTGTTGAATTCGGCATGAATATTCCTTGCGCCGGCAACGAAAAGAAACTATCCGACAGGAGTCGCTTCGTGACATCCCTCTCCAACAACTGGTCAAAGCTTACGCAGTCGACACCCCGGATTTCACGAACCGATGCGGAAAAAACCAAGCTGTCCGCATGACCACTGCGAGATTGAACCTGGGTAAGGTTCCGGGGGCCGGAGGCACGACACCGCGGCCGGCAACACGGGCTCCCCACGTTTCCCAATGGTTGGCGACTGAACCGAACAAGGTTGCCGGCTGGTGGCTGTAGCCCCTGAGCCACTACCCAACGCTGTCTTCAGCTTTGGGTGAACTTCGTCCTCCTGACCTTGCTAAAGAGACTTTCATCTCCGGCTTTCGGCAAAAAGTCTTCTTCTTGTTTCCCCAAAGAGTTTTCATCCAGCATTCAGCTAAGAGTTAGTCTAGCAGGGACAATAATGAGGCTCAGACCACCAACACAGATGCCAGCTAGCAGCAAGCAGATTGCAAGGTTGGGTGCGAATGACAGGAAAATTTTTATTTAGCTGCCTAGACCCTCTTCTCCTCAGCAACACCAAGATGGTGTGGCCATGGCTGCACGGCCGGCAGTCGAGGCGCGATCTATTGAATGGGCACCTCTGCAGACAGTCTGTATCCACATGAGCACACCACCACTCAGGGGAGCTCCCACGACGGCGTTGCACTGTCGGTTCTCATTTTTTTGTTTCCTCAGATACGGGGGCTTTTGGGCGAGTAACGGCCTTCCCCCACATCGGGCGATATGTAATGCAGTTGCATCGCGGCCGCTCTGCTACCCCACGCTTCCGAAGAGCTCAAAGCTTAGGAGTGATACGAAGCAAAATTAGCTTCTCGGAGGAAGCAGCCCTTTCGCTATCTGCTTCGGAGAGCGAGAAGCACCACTCAAGCGGAAACGGTGGCGTGGCCCCCTTACACCACCTTTCTGTGCCGGTCAGTCCATCATCAGGTTGTCTAGACTAACGCCTCGACAATTCTCGACCACTTGCTTGGTCTGCAGCTGCGTCGGCGTGGCATGACCAGTCACCTTTTGAGCCCGTTGAATGATATCGCTTCATGGCGCGTATCGTATAATCCTGGATTTAGGTTTTCCGGCATTGAAACCTATCGAGACCCAACCAACAATTTCGCGCTTGGCCTCCCCCTCCCCTCGTCGCGATGCGGGAGGGCGAGAAAAGCTTCATGCAGATCGCGCGGCCCCGTTCGGAGCGCATCCTCCGAGTTGCCTAGAGAAAAACTCAAATGGCGCGCGTCTTGACAGGTCAGGTCTTGGAAGTCCAGTCTCTCTTCACATGCTTAAGCGCCCAAGAGAGCTGTTTGTGTGCCTTGGATTGGTGCGGCATGTTATCGCCTTGGTCAGGTCCTGGTGCATTGGGCTACCTTGCCTGATGTATGCAGATGTAATGCAGTAGCATCATGTACTCCGTGCTCGTGCATGCATTGTTGGGCTATCAAGGTAATCAGTCCACCACTCGTTACGTGCCGCTTTTGATTTCCCAATAGCTTCATCCCAACGGCACTTGATCCTTCTACACGGAATGTCAATTCCTTTTGCAAAGAGCTGCGGCAGTCACATAATTGGATGAGCTTCAAAGTAGCTTGCTTGTACTGCTTTTATTATGATTCCTTCAAAAAATGTGGCTTGAAAAAAGGAGCTCGCTATAAACCAATCCTCCAAGACCATACGGAAGCAAGCACAGCCAACTCTAATCCCCCTCTCTCCAAAACAAAAATAATTGAATTTTCTTCACCCTCTTCCATCCTTCATTACCTAAAACGCCGGGGTATGAAAACCACACGGGCTGAACCTCGTATCATATCGTACCGTAATTATCACCAGCCTCATTACCAAAAGAACAAGTATAAAAAGAACACCTAAACACGCGGCCACGTAGTCTCTGCTTGCGCTCATAGCTCTGCTCGTCTTGATGGTGCATTGTACGCATAATCAAACCATCTTGACCATCCGTCCTAATGATGGTTCCGTCTAAGTAGCTAGAACGTAGATCAATTGATCAGTTAATCACGGTCATCCGGCACCGGAATGATCAGCTCCAATAACGATGCGATATATGGGCTCTGTAACAAACTCATTAGCCACAATAATTTCCTAAAAAGGGGGGAGCATGAAGTAACCTACCATGGCGAGATTCTCCGCCAAGATGCCATGCAACTGAGTCAAGTGAGGCCGGAAGAGCTTCTCATTCCATCCCCCCTTCTCAAACGTCCTAGACTGCTCCTTGAGAAGCTCCTCCTCGGCCTCCGTCTTGACCACGTTACGAGCAATGTTGCGGAGCACCAACAAGGCACTGAGCGGGATGCCGCCAGCCTGGGGAGGCGCCTCGGGCATCCGCTCATCGCGAAACGTCGGGGTCTCTTCCAGCACGATGCTCATCGTCTTCGCCGGAATGACCCACGGGTGTCGCGGGCGCCTGTTAAACGAACCGGGGCTTGGGATCATGGTTGAAATGTGTGTCGAGATGTGCTGGGCGAGAGTCTGCAGGTGCATCTTTGTCGGCTTCTCGTACTTTGTGCACTCAGCCCAGGTGCATTGATACTCCTTCTCGATATTGGAGAATTGTCCATTTTCGCCTCTTTGTTCATTCAAATGTGCCGTGAGGATATGATTCCACATTTCCTCTTGCTTGAGATAAAAGTGGCCGCACTTCTCGTTCTTCTTCTCGGGGTTCATGGCCCATAAGCAGCGGCCATATTCTGTACCGTCGAAGGCAAGGGGCCGCGGTCTAGCGCGAATACCATGGATGATGAACTTTTGCTGCGGGTCACCTGGTTCCCGTAGCACCTGGGCGTTAGAATCCTTATAAACAGACGTACTGCTTCTAATGAAATCTGCCGGAGTGATCATGGGTTGGTTGATAGCCTTGAGCGGGGTGGCAAATGCCGACTGGTAAGCCTGCCATGCGGCGAGCTGGGTAATGAAGGATCGGTTGTCTTCCTCGAAGAAGCACTTGACCCATTGGTGAACCCGATCCGGCTCCTCCAGCTTCAGCATTTCCTGGAGCAAGTCATTGGGCATTGGCGCAATTTCGTCCTTTGCTGGTAACCTCTGCTCTGGGACAACTGTATACTCTCTGGTATATTTGCGAGCCCCGTGTGCTAATAGACGAACAAGCTGCTGGACCAGGTTGTCGGGGACGATAGATCGCACCAAGTTGTCGAGATTAGGCACAACAGCTGTGTACTGGTATAGAAAGTCGAGGCAGGCGTCAATGAGCTCGTCGTCGTTTAGCAGAAGCCAGTTCACGATCCGCTGAAGCGTTGTGCTTGGCACTTCGCCCAATTTGTTTGTCGCCTCCAGATTCACAGAAATGCGACCAAGGGCGCGAAGTGCTGTCAGGATAGTCCCTCTGTCTTCTGATGACAACTGGGCCAAGAGTGTCTTGTACAAGGGGTCATCGGATTCCAGAGCCATGAAAGGTGTCAGCTGCTCTGCAATGTCAAGAGCAAGATGCTTGACCTCGGTAAGCGAGTCTCTCGCCGGTAGATGTAAAAGGATGCATATCAGGTCCTTTACGGGGTAGAAGTCGGACATGTTTTGCGCATTTTCAGGCAGCGTCACCATGTTTCGAATAGTGAGAATGGCCTCGGTTGTCAATACCATTTCATCGGCAAACTTTTCGGTTTGGATGACATCTGGTATGTCTCGCTCGACCAAGTTTGAGATTCGTTCTAGGATATCTTGTGTGCCGTAATTGCCATCTAGGCAGCCAATGTCGTTTGACTCGGCGAAAGAGTCCCAAGAAACCGTCCAATTGACATGGTAGAAGAGGTTGCCAATCTGCAGCGCCTTCTCCACAAGGCCTTCGGCCAATCCCGGGAAAGAGTCGAATTTGTACTTATCACCTCGTTCAAACGATATCTTCACCAGGTGATTGAGCGCAAAAGCCTGCTCCGCGGGGACACAAGAACGGAGAGCATTTAGGCATCGGGTATAAATGTTGGGGCCATCAAAACCAGCTTCAAATCCAAACGCGTTAGCACAACATCTCTCAGAGGAAAATATGGCTTGTTTCAAACTTACTACCGGGTTGCATGGGCTGTCTGTTGGCAGGATCGAGCGCAAATCGATGTGGTAGCTTGGCTTTGAAAAACTCGCTCGGCGTGTTGCTCGGGGTTGCCACGGGACGCAGCTGGAGCGGCTTCATCGGCTTCGGCTGGTATGATGTAACCAAATGTGATGTGTTTTCGGAGTTTGGGGGGTGGTGTAGGATCGAAGGCCCCCGTGAGTTGTTATGGATTGCCATTAATGGCATCGGATGGGCATTTTGATGATGAGGAGCGTTTTGATGTACGTGGTTTACCGCTGGCGAAGCCGAGTTGCCTGCCTGCTGGTTGGAGGCCTGTCTTGTAGATCGGGCTGGGCCTGTATCGGGCTGGAAGATGACCCGTTGAGGAGGAGCCTCGCGAAGACCGCGGGAAGCTCGAGCACTTGCGGCAGGATCTGGTGCTGGCCGTTCTTGGGTCGGAGTGCCGTCATCGCCAGACGCAGCGCTGTCCGTAGCTCCGACATTGCTTTCCCGCTTGCCGCGGAAGTTTTCTCTCGTGCGTGTCAACAGACTTGCGCCTTTGGCTGTGACGTCTTCCAGGATGTCTTTGGGCGGCGGCTCCTTGCCATGAACTGTGCTGATTTCATATGCGGCGAGGTTCTTGTAGAACTTTTCCTTGAGAGCAAAGGCCGTCGATGCCTCGTTATTTGAATGAAGGCCAAGCTCAGCTGCCATGCGCCGCCACGCCAATTTCTCCTCCGAAACTTTATCATATCCACCGCTGGCGACAATGTGGTTGAAGACCTTGTACAGATCCAGGTGGATCATGCCAACCTTGGGTTCTGGATCCAGCGTCGTGCCTCGCTTTGCATGGTAGTCTCTCAGCTTGGTCATGAAGTCTTCATATTCGGGCGTCCTCTCTATGGCGTGCAACGGCACCTCCTGAGGGGAAGAAGTCATCTTGGCGGATGATGCTTGAAGCTCTCCTGTGCTGTACTGTGTCTATAAAAGGCGATGCCGAAGCTGTGTGTCGAATTGAGCGATGCCGGCCCAGGGCTGCTGGCCAAGCGATGTAGCAGCTTTGCCTTGCGCGTTTGTCAATGTCGGCGGGCTAGGGTCGGATATGCGCCGTTATCGTGTCTGCTGAGTCAAAGGCGGTGCCTCGGTCGAATCTCGGATCCGTCTCTCCAGATCCTCCAGATTGTGTTTCGCAGCTCTGGCGACAGGAGGAGGGAAATCGTCGTTGGCAAGTGTCGCCTCGCGTGGTCAAACAACGAACAACGAACAAGGCTCGGACTATCGTGGTTTGGCGCGGCGCGACGAAAATCGACTGGCGCACGGGCAATCTTATCTGCACGTGAGATGCGCCCACCGCCCGTGGCCAATCGGAGTTTTGCCATGGTAGCTCCCTTCCCGCGGTGCCTGCATCTTAGATCAAGCAACTAACGGCCTTGCTGCATCACCAAGTGTGAGCATTTGCTTTTTTTTCCACGTTGAACTAATGACTGATGACTGATGATTGTTTCTTTTCTTTCCATTTTCTGTTCTGTTTGTTCTTCTTCTTCTTCGTTCGAAGCCGCCCTTCAAAAAGCCAATCCCTCATAATAAAGAGCATCTCCAGCTATGCCCCTCGCACCAACTCCGCTGTCTGGCTGCCCTCTGCGGCGATTAGAGATCCACGATGGATCCACCTCCACTGTTTATGATGCTGCCCAGCTAGAGAGCTGCTTGACTGCTACCCTGGAAGCACGAAGGACCATGGCCGGAGATGCAAACGATATGATGCTTCAATCGCATTTAGGACTGCAGCGTGTGGTATTTTTTTACTTGATCTCTGACTTCTTACCTACTGGTTTAGCGGGATTCTAACGGCAACAATAGCTATCCATCCAGCTTACCGAACTCATCACATCATCCAGCAATATATTGGAGACTATCACCATCGACAGGCCTTCCCACCGGATGTGTATTCAAATTCATCAAAAGAAGCAAACTACTTTATTTACCTTTAAAGAAACCCGAGACCTTAACGCCGTCATATACGCCCTGAAGAAATTCGGGTTCCAGATCAAGGACGGCATATCTGGCCCGCCTCACGCTGCCGCTACAAGTCTAGCTCGTTGTCAATCATATCCAACGCCCTCACACAGCGATTTTGCACCGCGACTGAGCTCCATCACTCCATTAGATAGACATGAAAGCTCGCCAACACAATCGCAATTTTCCTTCCTTTCAATGTTAAATTCCGATCTGCCGCTTACTCAACTGCAGTCAGCAGATTCACAATATCAACCTCTTCAATCTCCGCCACAAGGCCTATCACAGCAGTCAGTATACCAGATGATGCCAGGAAACACCTACGCTCCCTATCAAAATCCTTATCAATCGTATCTCGGCCACCACAGCAATATGTACCAACCCCGAGTGAGCTCTCCACTGCGAAATACCGTCGACATTAATAGCCAAGATACATCTCCCATGTCTTCACTACCGAGTAGTCAATCTAGCGACTTTTCGAATGCTAAAGATACAGGTTCTTTGCTGAGTAATCGATCTGAATCCGATCCGAACACATCTTCGCAACCCTGGCGGCAGCCGATATGCATGGGTATAAATGACTACGACTCAGCATGCTCTCAAGAGACCCCGCAAGCAAGCCAAGACACTGTTGCTTCCACAGCTTCCACAGCTTCTACAGCGGAGGACTGTCAAACTACTAATGAAGCCGATGTCTCGTACACGTTGCAATCTACGCAAGATTTTCGCGCATTGATGCCTCAAACTCGTAATTTGCCTTTTGTCAGGGACAGAAAAAGCACGACGCCTAAATCACAGTCCCCGCAGAAACGAGCAAACAGGGAGCAGGGCCGATGTAAGAGCGATTCGAATATACTAAGAGAGGAAGTTTTGCATTCCGATTCAGAAATGGATAGACCAAGTCCATCACAAACCAATGTGCAACCGACACAAGCTCACCCAACAGATACTCAAACTGAGATACCAGCAATGCGTCATTCCTCTTCTGAAATAGATGATTTGCCCTCCATGTTCGTGGCTGATAACGAATTACTTGAGAGGCTGAATAAAACAACATCGAAGCTTCTAGATCAGTGCACCACAGATATTGGTCGAGGATGTGACGAGGCCGCGTGCGCCCGATTTTACTTGGAGCAGATCGATGCGGCACGGAGAGATTTTTGGTTGAGTGAATTGAAGCAAGCCAGTTACATGTAATCACACAAACGAAGCATTGAATAGATGTTGATTGATAGCCACAGGTGTCATATGAGAGTACGCAATGCTGTTGAAATTGGACTAACAAGGCCCCTTTTCACTTTGTCTATTTGGGTGACGAATTTATCTCCATGTCGTGTAATCCATTTCTGAACAAGTCGTGCATTCAAACGAGGACACGGTCACACCATGTCCTTCATCTTCGTTCAATCTACATGAAAGCTTATTCGTTAAACACTGCTTTCTACATATGTACCTTATTCACACATATGGACTTTTGACCGGCTCCGATTTCTATATAACAGCCTCTTGCCCACGGCTTCCAAGGAGCTTAATCGTGCTGCAATCGTGTCTTCACCCAAAACTTCCAAGTTCCCATATAAACAAAATAAAATCATCCTTCACCTTCTCACAAGAGCAGCAATGCCTACAACAGTTGTCGCGGTTGACTCTCTAGTCGCACTCAGAGATGGAGTTCCCTACTACCTCGGGAACTTCGACCTATCTAAAGCACTGTTCTTCAGGATGGACAGCTTACCTGGTCGGGGCGAATTCGACTCCCATACTGAAGTAGCTTGTTTCGCAGACTGCTATTTTGCGTGGAAGAAGCAAGTCCTGAAGACGGAGCGAATGAGGTGGCCTAGGGCTCGTCATGGGTCGTCTTATCTCTCTGAGAGAGAAATGGATCAGGTATTATGGATCCTTGTTAACGAGTTGGAGGAGCACCGACGCGCCGGTCGAGGCCTTGAGGATGATCGTTGCGTCGTTCTTGAAGAGTTTGGGGAGACTCACGACAGATTGGCATGGTGCGTGAAGAAGTTGCCGGATATGATATGGGTCAATATCTAGGCGAAGGCCAACATCAAGACGGAGGTCGACATTCAAGACCGAGTTTGACCGTAGCGTGGAGTTTGGGATCCAGGCAGAGGCTAAGGTGAAGACGGAGAGTGAAGCATGACGGCTGTGGTCAACCGAGAAGGGGGGTTTCAGACTCTTTGTCCGGTGTGGCTGTGGATATAATCAGATTATCCTTCACCTTTGAGATTAGTAGAGAAATAGGACTTTTTCTTTGCTTCTAGCCCACTCACTTGAAACGAACTGATTGAAAGAAATAATGGCACATGATTTGTAGCAATGGCAGGTGAAGTGAAGCCAGAGGTCTCCTCTTTGTCTAGTGGCTGTCTACCAATCTTGAGAAGTCTGTGCAAGACGACCCGAGCGTTACTCTGAGCGATCTTACCCAATCATAGTCTATGACATGTTTGCTTGACCCTCGTGACTCCGTTTCTTGATGTATGAAGTAGCTCTTTGTTGTCTTAATCCGGAACTATCCTATGATAGATTTACTTAGGCTACCATTGCTAAGTCTCCTGGCCATCTATAAAAGCCATGGAGTTTCATTCGAATTATCCTCGAGACTTTCTTCATTCGCAACTCTAAGTATACTGGAATATACCAAATACTCATTGACCACCACCGCCACATCGACTCATCACAAAGTATCCAAAGTGTCATTTTTTGATCTTTTCGGGGAATCCGTCGATAATTACTACATCTGGAATCATGAGGACAACCTTACTAACTATTTACCGACCGAGTTACCTAACGCCAAGTTTGTTCGAATCTTCATGTTATCAGATAAAGACTCCCCGGACGTCCATTTCTTGGAACGGGCCACTTGTGGCACAGACGAAGACGACGTCTTCATCTGGGTCTATACTTTGCCTAAGTGGTTCTTACAAACATCGCCCGACGGCCCCCTCAACCTCACTGGTACCTGTCTTTATACGCCTAATGCTAAAGAAATATATGATCGCATTGAAAAACATTATGAGACATCCAATAGTTATACTGAGCTTAAAGCCCCGGAAGGTAGTAGGACTTGGCGTAAGAAGTCAGCATCAGAATTACACTATTCTAGAGTGCTTTAGAATGGGTTTGATTGCGAGCCGTGGCAGCTTTGGGAGATATGTCAAGGGCTACAAGAAGAGATTGTGATAAAAACATCGTTCAATTATTAGGAATAGTAAATACTTACCACTGTTGTTACTGCTACACATGAATCTAACTTCATGCTTAAGTCGCTGCGATATTAAAATACAATCCTTATGCTTCAAGGGTAATATATACGATTTTTCATAGTAATTTCTCAACGTTTCCCTAAAAATGTATGTAACTCTGTACGTTAGAAGACTAGAGATTAGCATTCCATCCACACTCCACCTACCAGCTCATCTGTTTGCTTCTTAGGGGTTCGATAAGGTTCTACGAGACGATTCCTGGATCTGCTCACCTGACGCTTTGTTGGTTGATGAAAGATTAATTTGGGACGAGGAGAGCCTACCAACCGGTACTTGAGAGCATTGGCCAACTCTTAGGCGCCCGTACAGTCTGCATTGTAGCCTTTGTTGTCCTAATCTAGAAGTTGTCTTCTGATGAATATCGCTGGCCTTGCTTCATCGTGTATATAGTCCGATCACTTCATCGACAGCTCCGGACGGCTCGTCCTCATTCAATGAACTTCATACACATAGCACATTTGTGATGTTATTGCAAAGTCCAAATGACACCACCACTCTCTTCCCTGTATCCAGAAGCAGAAGTTGTCAACCTTTTGGCTCTTCGTGGCCATGACATACCCGATGCAACCTTTCTCCGATTTATAATGTACGTCAAAACGGATGGCTCAATCATTACTTATAGTATCGTCGAAATTGCTTGCCGTCAGCATGACCAGTTTATATGGTGTTACGATCGACCAAAAGCAAATTTTCCAACTTCTGATGAAGACCGCGTTGATTCATCTGGATTATATGTTCCAGCCAAGCTCGATGAAGTTTTAGCATCTAAATTTGAACCGCTCTTCTTATTTCTTCACGAGCTACAGATGTATGAGTTTGACGGGCGTGGAGAAAACGGCGTTCTTATCACTGCTTTGGAGAACAAATTCCTGAACGGGAAGGCATGGTATCGAGAGGATGAAAGATATATGGAGGATGAAAGATATGTGGAGGATGAAAGATATCGGGAGGATGAAAGGCGATCGCTGATGGTATCTCTGTGGGACGCGCTTGAATGGATTGCTCAGCACCTCGGATTAGGGGCATGTATGGGCCATGGATAATGAATATGAGTTGCGCATTTGACTTTGCCTTACCAACACAGTTGAACGAGTACCCATGTCTTGATACTGTCAAACTCGGTTTCGATTTTCGATGTTTAAGATATGGGCCAAGTGTGGCGTTTGTTCAAGATGCAAATCCGAGATCATTCGTTGAATTACTCCCGCAACTGCTTGAACTACACAGACCATTTGAGACCAAAATTCCCGAAGAGAAGAAAGAACGGTCCGTTATCTCAACCTGAAAGTTGCTGCCCAGTATATGAACATGGTTGGTGCTGGTTTCCTATTTAATCTGGCACTTTCCTCATCAGAAACATTATATATCCTACCCGCGATCACAACAAACAAATCCGCGCTACATCTAACTCACTCTTACAACATCATCATACAGCAGTCAATCAGCAACAATGTTCCCCTTGCATTCTTCCGCCAAAGTCGACAGCCTTTTGGCCTTTGACCTCTCACCAGAGCACAAAGAAGACTTTGGAGTGACCAATTCGAATTCGTCCTTCTTCAGGTATATTCAAGAGGACAAGGACAGCCCAGACATCAAAATCTTTGAAATTGCCGGCTCCGAGCGCTATCACTTCCTTATCTTCAGTTTCAGCCGACCGAAGACGGATTTCAAGATTTCGCCAGATGGCCGCGTTGCTCTGTCTGGAGAATTCGTTGCAGGAAACGCCAAGTTTAACTGCACTCAAGAGCACATATCTAAGTTAGTCTACATGCACAAGGCACGCTCATATGAGCAGGTTTATCAAGGAGGATCTATTGTCAGTAGTCTGGAAGATACCCCGCAGATGAAGGCGTGGCAAGTCTTCATGCATCAACGATTCAACTACCTTATTGGAAGACGGGTGAATCTCACAGAGGACGCCGATTCACTCTAGCCTTCGTGGACGGACCCTTGGACCCAGTGAGGTTTATCTTATGGTTATGGAGGTTCTGTGGATGATTGGTCCTGAGGATTAAGAGATAGTCGTGGCATTGGTTATCAATAAATTCTATTTACACACAAATGTGCTCTGCTAACGCAATGATACATGTGACGCTGTCGGAATAATGCATATTATCTACCAGGTGAGGCGTTAACCAGATTTACACCAAAGCAATCATTGTCTTATTCTGGGATCTATTTTTTTTTTTTGTATACCACACTTATATGAAAGAGGTTTCTGTTTATTTGTCATTTTACCCGCCTGTATCACGGTTACTACGATTCAGAAGTTATTCACTGCTCTGAAAATAAAATAAAAGCCTTGTCTCTTCCTTCTGTTCACTCATCAGGCCGCACAATCGGACCTGGGATGACAAGAACCCCCTAATCGCCACTCTCGTGAACATTGATCAGTTCTTTGGCGTTCGTACACCATTCAAGACATCCTTTTTCTCAACCTGGTGGCCTTTATCGTTCATAATGCGTTCAAAATTGTTCTCAGATTCACAAACATGCAGCTGCTTGCCGCTCATCTATAAAAACTTCATCTACGCTTTGGGTTATTAGCACAATGAGCCTCATCATCAACTACGCTAAACACCATCTACACATACGAGAACAATTCGAGCATTCATAAACGCATACAAGATGGCGGATTTGAACGATTCTTATAACTTTGGCGTCTCCAGCGGTCTAATGATTGACGATCTCCTCGTTGCACTTCAAGAAAACGATCCCGTAGGCCACCAGGGACACGGAGTTCTCTACAGAGGCAACAACTACAAGAAAAAACTGATCCATGTCTTCGAGGTGTTCGACACTCCACACAAACAGATTCTCTGGGTCTGGTTTCGTCACGTGGATAAGTTCAAGGAGAGTGAACGGTGGGCCATTAACGAGATAACGAAAGACGAGGTATCTATGGCGTTGCTTGGGGAATGGGAAGTGAGATGGAGGAAGATCGCATTCGCGGGATTGGAACTCAAGACAACGCCTAAAGGCGAAGTTTGGAAACCAAATTTCGGGACAAGGGAGGAATTCCAGGCCAAATTGAACGAGATACCGGAGCTGGGGCACGTTGAAGTCCTGGATACAAGGCAGGATATTGCGACGGGCATCCATTTGGCTATCGTATCTATCACAAAATAAAAATGTTAGGCATAACAGATAGGTAGACACATTGAGTAGTGATTGGGAACATGTGGAATTACCATTCCAGTTAGCACAATTTTGATGTTGCGGATGTTATAGGCTATCATGGAGAGAAATATATTGTTGTTGCTTTTATGAGTGCTGTATCAAGTGTAGACTGACTTGCTTCTTATTCTTAAACACGTACAAAATGCCAAACACCATCATCCCCAAACCCAAATACATAGCCTTCAAGGGTGGCGAAGCCACTGCCCCCGTTCTAGCCGCTACATCGTGTCCAGTGCCGGGGGAGAGCTATGGCCTCGTTAACGAGATGCCCACAATATACTATTTTAGACTCGAAGATAATGTGGTTCTTATGGATGGCCTTCAAACCCTTGTCGACAGGTGAATGGAACAAACAAGGAACCGAAAAGGTCATCCAGGGGGGACAGTCATTGTAGCTAGTTCCAGCGTGTTGCCGTTCAAGACACAATGACAGACACAGGACACACTGAATGTAATTAAATAAGAGGAGGATGTATCGATCACACACACTCCCTCTCCCCTTAGGCGGCGGCTGAACCGGTGTGTACGAGTTAATAATGCGGCATGGATGAACTCAAGATCATGTTCCAAGCCTTTTGTGGTGGCACACCATTCAGGATATCCTTTGTCCTCTTTATCCGTAGATAGATGTTCATTCCCGTGTACTCAATGAAGTCTGAAGACGTTTATCCATATGCACTCAATGAAGTCTCAAGACGTTCATCCCGATGTAGTCAATGAGGTCTCAAGACGTTCATCTTCTCATGGAGGAGTAGTTGTTCTCTGACTATCTATATAAACCGCATCTTCTCTGCTAAGTAAACTCAATAATTCTCTTCCGTCAATCCCAATCAACACCATCGACACATACAGCAAAGATTCAAACACTCAAACACACCAAGAATTACGACAGCCAACCAGCGCGAAATGAGTCTCAAGATCGGTGACCATGGCCAGACTTCTTTCCTCCTCTACGGAGCGATATCCGGCATTGCTCCCGATAAGCATCAGGAATCCAAGACCAAACAGAAGTTCCGACAAATCTACCAGGCGCTCAACGGTAGGTTCTGCGTCCTCGAAATCGCCTATTACGATGAAACCGAAATGGTCATCTGGAAGTGGTCCCATAATGACCGCTCACAATTAAATACGAATACCAGCGACATGTTCGGTCGCTTGAATGGATTCGCCCCCAAATACATTGATGCTCTCAAGCAATGGAATGAGATATGGACGATGATTGCATCGCTCGAGCAAGAGGACTGGACTACCGAGCTGGACAAGCTCGGACTTCCTATCAATGTCGAGACCGTTGCAAAAAACGCATCGGTGACATCTGAGGGCGTTTTGGCGGCTTTAGGCGAGGTCAAGATGACCATGGCACGTCTCAAATGGTATGATCAAGCGGCCACGCCGAATCGAAGAGCCCAATGGGAGACCTGGCGCCGGGTAGGTTAGTTCCCTTGAGAAGTTCGATTCCAACTATTGAGAATCACGGATGCATGTGAGATCCTCCTCATGTTGCAAGCCGCAACTGACCCGTAGTCCGTTTGCTATAGAAGACTATGTCTTCTGCTGTTTTCTTTCCTATGTCTTCTGTTGTTTTCTTTCTTCTTCCTTTTGCTCTTTTCTGAATAGCTTCCCTTGATGATAGAAATAGACTGCTATTTATTCTTACTAACGAAGCAGGATGTGGATGTAGTGGGGATTAGCTAGAGAGAAATATACCATTGTTGCTATTATGAGTGCCGCATCAAGTGTTACCTAGCTTACTTTTAAATATGTCAACAGTAAATCCCAATGGAAAAGGGACAATTTCTTACAGCGCGTAAAGCATACGAACAAGTAGATGGTTAGGCAACGTCGTCACTCAGGAATCCTTTGTTCTCCTTATCCGCAAATTGTTCTTTGTCCATATCTAATTATAGAACAAAGACGTTCAATGACGTTCAAAAATATTTTGTTTGCTCATAGATGGATGCCTGTTCTCTGAGTATCTATATAACCCGCCTCTGCTCCGCTAAATAAACACAATGCCTTTCTTTCATCACCGATTCTCGGGACTATCAATACACGCAAAAAACATATTTATTCTCATATACACAACCATGGCCAACTCCCTCATTCTCGACTCGTCTCCCAAGTTTGGCCAGGTTGACTCCCTCATCTTCACTGACTGGTCCAGTCAGTCCGACTTGGACAAAGAGATAAAAAAGCTGCGCCTAGACAAGCTTGTAAAGACCAAATCAGTTCCCGACTTGTGCATGGCAGGCTATTTCCCAACCCCAGACAACAACAAAGTACCTGTAGTTGTTTACCAAGTGGCCTGCACTGAGCAGTCTCAAATCATTTGGAGCTTCCTCTGCGAAAAGACCGCTGTCACTGATGCACAGGCTAAGGCACTCAGCGAGGTACAACAAAATCCCCAAACTACGGAGCTCAAGAGGAAATGGGGGAAAGTGTGGGAGAGCATCTCAACTAAGGAATATTATGAAGTAGTTGATGGATTTTCTAGGGTAGTTGCTGAGGAGAAATCTGCACTTTTTCAGGAGCTGAGTGAGATGCCAGTTACTGAGTTGCCTAACGGGGTTGTAATGAAGGTGTTTCTTATCATTACAGGTGTTTAACTAAATGGCATGGCATATATAACTTCATTTTAGAGTTCCAATCTGAGTGACTTGGCATTTATGAGAGTCCTTTGTTCTCCTAGTTAGCAAATTGCTTTTCATCTCCACCTAATTTAAGATGTTCAAAAATGTTTAAAAACGTTCGTTTACTCATGAAAAGACAGTTCATCTCTAGTTTTCCCGATATATATCAGAATGTGTAAGTACAGTGACGGCCCAGCCTTATTCTCCATTTACTGTAGTGTACATACTAACACTATAGAACAGCTTAACAGCTTAAGACACTCAAGAGATGACAGAGAAAATGCAAGGCCTTATAATCATCGATAATCCATACAAAAGGGAGAAACCGAAAATGCCATCAACTTGATCATATCTAACCAACATTATCTGTAGACACACCGCACTTCCGCGTCATCAAGCAAATCCATCCACTTTAAATATACATCAAGCAAATCCACTTTAAATGTACCATCACCTACAGCTATAATGGGAATGGGAATGGGGACGGACAACATGGCAAGGAAGATGCAGGAGCAAAATAATTTTTGCCAATGATTACAGCCGTAAGACATGCAAACCAATAATTGGTTAGGCAATATCCTCTCGAAGAGTTGTCAACTTTGTGAATAGCATTCTTTCTCAAAAAATCTTTCTCTTAACCCCTACGCCTGTCGATCACCATAAAACTCTTCCCCCCTGCTAAGCAACACCAAAAAGCACGGCTATCCATCAGAAAAGGACAAAAGAGAAAAAAAAAGAGACTCTTCATAAATCCCAAAGGAACAGCGCGAAGAGAAAGATGGAATGACATGATCAATTCAACCCAAGGAGATATAACGTGTTAAAACAAGTTGGTATCCTTCCAATTGGAGCCCTTTTTCCAAGAAAATAAAAAAAGTAAAACGGAGAAGAAAAGAAGAACAAGAAAAAGCAGCAGTCTTTGTGGTATCACAGGTATCAGGTCCAACTCATCACTCCCTCATCTTCACATAGTTACTGGGGAAAATGCCGTGCCTTGTTCCGATTTGGCCGGTCCTGGTATCATAGCGTTAGAATTGCATGTTCTATACAGTCAGAAGCATGTGGAAACTTACCACCAGTCGTTATCGCTATCTGTCTTCTTTAATATCGTAATGACATCTCCCTTCTTAAAGCCCAGGTCACCGGGCTGATCTGCGTCAAAGTTGAACAGTGCCACGGCCTCGTTCGACTTCAATGTAGCCTGCTTGGCTCCGAAAACAGGCTTAGGCGCGGTGGGACGGCCAGGTCCAACTTTTTTCTCGGGAGGCCTGTCTTGGAACCTATAGTCGTCATCGAATCCCCTGCTCGCAAACGTGTTTGAGCGCGACGGTGCGTTGTGGTTCGGCCTATCGTAAACATCGTCCTGCCAGGTGTTTGACCTCGAGCGGGGGTTCTGCTGGCCTTCACCATACGCGGATCCCTGTCGGCCCTCCCACACGACATCGTCATGGTTGTCGTCGTATATGGGCACATCGTTGTACATGGTGTCGTCGGAAGAGCCGAGCCTCATGCCACTAAAAACTCTCGAATTGAGAATGTTCATGAGGGGCGCGGCCTGCGGCGGAGGTGGTACAGTCCCGGTAAGCAGCTGCTGCGCTGTGTAGCGCGTGCCATACAGCTTCTCGTTAGCATCACGACGCTCAATGATGGCCGAGCCCTCGAGCGAGACACCGGCGAACAGACCCTTGGTCTTGGAGTAGCTGAAAATGCCCGACACGCTCTTGAGCGAAGCTGCGCCGGCGGCCTCGGCATTGCGACCGACAGGGCCCGCAGCCAATGACACGTTGCCTCCCAGTGTGATGGAGCCGGCCTGCGCAAAAGTCTTGACGGCCGAGGTGTCGTTAAGGATGAAGACAAAGTCCGTCAGCTCGAAGCCGATTTGTCCGCCAAATCCGCCGCCAAGGGTTCCAATAGCGCTAGGAGCGCTCCAGGTTCCGTCAGGGAGTCGAGCGACCACGAGCCCACTGCCGAAGCGACCAGATCCGAGGAATCCGGCCTTGAAGACGGTGATGATGGCGAGGCCCTTTGCGTTGGACAGGATCGAGGGCGGGATCACCTTTTCGGGGCCAAAGGCCTGCCGCGGATTGATGAACGACGAGAGGATCTTTCCGCATTTCTTACATTCGGCTGTTATGAGAGAGAAGAAGAACAGAGTCAGCTTCCAAGCTTGGCCAGATTTTCCATCTTCATCTTTGTTGACCAGGAACGTGGCGACAAAGGCGAGCCGCCACAAGCCAGACAGCAAGATGTTAATGACGTAGAGTCGGCGCGCGAATTAACTTACATGCCATGGAGGCCGGGAGAGGATTGTTGATACCCATCTTGACCGAGTGTGCCTGCGCGAGGCCGTTCTCCCAGAGGCTGCAGTTGAAGGTGGAAGTCGGAGAATAAAAGAGAGGAAATAAAAAAAATACAAGCACAACCGCACAGAGGCAAAGATCGGATCCTAGAAAGAAGGTGGTGCGTCAGCAAGGTCGCTCCATTAAGTCACCATGGACATATAGCAGCTGCTCGCAGGCAGCCAGGCGGGGTGGAGGGGGCGCAAGTCGGAGGTACCTGCTGGGGTGCGTCGATTCGGCACGAGGCGGAGGTATGGGGTACTGGAGGATCCGATAGCGCTTGCAGGCAGTTGCGGCGCCTGATTGATGCCGTATGAGCGCTAGGAGGCCCTGAAGGATTGGATTGAGCCTGCTACAGCGAGCCAGGTGCTGTGTCTGGAGCGTGCTGTTCAACGCTGTCGTCAACTCAGCCACAAGGTGAATGAGCGAGAACCTCGAGATACGGAACAAGAGGAAGAGCAAAGGGAGCACAAACAAGCAAACAACTCATCCGCTGGACGCTCTTCCTATTATACGTAGGTAGCCAACCGGACCATTACGAATCCCTTCCAACCACAAAATCACACAACCCCCGAATCGGTAAGCATTAAAAGCCATCCATCACTTGCACAGCGCATCTCCAGACCGGAACCCCGGGGCCCACACCTTGAATGTTGCCCCGACCGCGCGGCGCGTGGCGGTGCGAGAACATCCATTGATCCATTAACCATTGACCTGTGCAGACAAAATCCTGGGAAATCCCACTAAGGCCAAAGTGCGCTGAAACGCAAGACCACCTATGAACAGGGGGGAGGGCCGCCACTGAAACCAGCGCTAGTCCCCAGCGCTCTGGTCCAATCCGTCCCGTCCGCCATCATTCAACCATCAATCACCTTCACCATTGAAATCTGAGCCTCGGTGCCATCGTCATCCATTTTCCAACTGACTTTTGATTTGTTTTGCCGACTTGCTACAGTCTTTCCGTTTTCGCGCCGCGCCCACAAGCAGCCAATAGCAACTTCGAGAGAACCCCGGATATCGCACGCCGTTGGACAGCTTCCCTTTGACGG
The DNA here is from genome assembly GCA_003439915.1 of Trichoderma atrobrunneum. Classification (NCBI taxonomy): domain Eukaryota; kingdom Fungi; phylum Ascomycota; class Sordariomycetes; order Hypocreales; family Hypocreaceae; genus Trichoderma; species Trichoderma atrobrunneum. The sequence continues at coordinate 83,467 of PNRQ01000117.1, read as the reverse complement.
GCGCATTCAGCCTCACCCTCCCGGTTTTCCCCAACGAGGCTATCTGCCCTTTCGTACCGACGAGACATTCCTTCGCGATATCACAGCGCTCCAAGCAGACGAAGCGAATTCATTAGAGAGCAGACGCCCACATCCTCGTCGAACCTCCGAACCCTTCCTCCGTCTTCCACACAACCGCCAACCATGTCCGAGGCATACGAGCGCGAGCGCCAGAACAACGCTCGTCTGGAAGAGCTCTCCTCCAAAGTCACCGCCCTGCGCGGCGTCACAGTCGACATCTACGATAACGCTCGCGCCCAAGATGTCATCGACAACACCGTACGTACAAAAAGAAGCCCTCACTCAAAATCCTCGAACCAAGGCTAACATGAATCTCTCCTCCAGACCGACACATTCACATCCATGGCCTCCCAGGTCAAAGGCTCCGCAAGCAGATTAACGCGAATGGCGGCTTCAGGAAACAACGTTGCGATAATAAAGCTCTCAGCCATCATCATCGGGGCGTTTTTAATACTCTACTACGGCATCAAGTGGATCTTTTGAGGATGGGGAAATAGCATAGAACGGATTTACCTGTTGGGCAGTGGAAAGGGGTGCTTTTTTTCTCTTGGTAATTGTCGTTTAGGATATACAAAGTGCAGACGGACTTCAAAGACAATACCCTTGGCGTGCTACGGGGAGTTTTTATGAGCATTGGCTTCTTTTCGATTTTTTCTCTTTTCAACCAATAAATACATTATGGGGACAGACATTATCAATTATATCATACTTCAAGACGTAAACAGGTCAGATAGATTCATCACCGACACAAGGAATGCCATGACCACGCAGCTCTATGCCTCCTTTTTGCAATCTACAAGACTCCTAACATGCATAACAAACGCCCAGTAACATGCCCGCCCCTACCCAATGGTGCAGCCCCGTTAATTAAACCGTCCCCTCCCACTCCGGGCCCTGCACACAGCTCGTCATTATAAAAATATATAGAGAGAAGCAATTTTACTGCCAAACGTTGTTGAACAAATCCTCGTCGCCCCCGAAGCCTCCCTTGGCCGCCGTGCCAGAGGTAGTTGGTCCGGTGCTGCTCGTCCAGCCGCCAAACTCTTCATCGGCGGCAACCTTGGGGGCCAGGTTGAAGCCACCGTTAGATCCGGGAACAATTGGCGTGTTGGCAAAAGAAGCTCCCTCCCACCCAAGGCTGGTCGAAGCCGGCTTTGGCAGCGAAGGGCTCTTCTGGGCCACCGGAGCGGCCGTCGTTGAGCTGCTCCACTCATTCCCACCCCAGACATCAGCTCCCGACAAGTTGGCCCCACCAATCACGGCTGCGGCCGAGCTTGGTGCAGCCGCAGGCGCAGGCACGGGAGCAGCGGGTTTGTTCTGGGGAGATGAGAGGTTGAAGACGGAGCTGGACACCGGGACGCTCGGTTGGGCAATTGGCGGGGACACCGGCTGGGTGGCGGGCGCGGAGAAGTCGAAGAGATCATCCATGGCAGATGACGCCTTGGGGGCGGCCGGAGCAGCGGCCACAGGCGATGAGAAGGCTCCGAATCCGCCAAATCCAGAGCTGGAGTTGGAGGGCTTGGACTGGTGAGATTGCGCAGGCTTCGAGTCGAAGAAGCTGCCTCCGCTCAGGCCGCCAAATGCATTGCTGTTGTTTGATTGGGACGCTCCCGCTCTCGTACCAAAGCTCGCAAAGGGATCGACTGGTGCCGGCTTGGCAGCTGCCAGGTTCAAGTTGCCAAAGGCATCGTTGAAGCCGCCCATTGAGCCTTGGGGAGAGTGGTGGCTCATAGTTGGGGAGACGGGGCCTCCAAATCCATGCTGCTGCTGATACTGCTGCTGAGGGGGTTGCGGCTTAGGGGCAGAGGCATATAGTGACAAGATGGACTGTTTGAGGTCAGGTCTTGACTGGCCTCCAGAACTGCTGACCCCTGGTGTGCTCGCTGGTCGGGGCGGTGCGCTGGCTTCACCCAAGAAATCGAGTCCGAGCAATGAGTCCTTGGTACCAGTCGTCTTAGGAGGGGCGGGTTCGGCCTTGGGGGTGACTCTGCCAACAGGAGGTCCGCTGCTAGTCGCCCGCACTGGCACAGGGTCATCGCCACCAATGAGATCTCCTACGGCAGGGGCCGGGAGAGGAGCTCTTCGCGGTGCCTGGGATTGTCCAATCGAGGCCTTCCTGATAGACTCGTTCCTCTCAACGACCTGCTTCTCCTTGACCAGGCTTAGGGGAACGTCGTCGTCGGCTGCGGCATCGAGAGTAGAGGGGTCTGGGATCGGTCCGTCCATTGTCCATCGCTTCAGCTCGTATTTGGTGCGGATAAAGTTCTCGATCTTGGATTCGGATGGCGTGTGGCCGGGCGCCAGCTTGGCTTCCCAGTATTTGTTGGCGCGCGCGTTGCCCCAGTTCAGCACGCTCTGGAGCTGCTCATCCGTCCATGAATCGAGGTCGACCGACTTGACTCTGCTGATGTGGGTGCCCATGCCGCGGTGAATGCCGGAGCATCGAATGCAGACAAAGACGCCCAGGTTCCAGCTGGCCCATCGGGGGTCTAGCGAACGACACTGTTGTCAGGTTTTTTTGCAAAAACTGATTGATTGTGGAAGGCTAGTTCATGACAGGTTGACGTACGCTTGTTCCGCTTGCAATCAGCGCAGACTTTGTTGGGTTCGAGCTTCAGGAGACTCTTGATGGTCGCCTGGTTCTGCGCCGCCCGCTCGGCGCCGGGATTTGGGGCTCGTCTCGACATGGCGGATCAGATTTCGCAAAAGGATAATCGAATAGTGTATGGTCGGGATTGCTAGAGAGGCGGTTGCCTTGTACTTATGCTGTACAGAGAAGAGAAGAATGCGGCAGCCTAGAGCAAAGTGTCGTGTGTGGCCTCTTCGGATATTTCCAAGTTGCAGGTTGACCGCACCCCACGAAAGCCGCCTCCTGTATCAGACATCAATAGCGCTACATTGTCGGCAGCACTTCGGAAAGCAGTGGCATTGGGCGCAGCCTACCCTGTAGCCAGAGAGGTGGTAGCTGGGCGGATTTCACAATGTTGCCGTCACTTTCTGCTTGTTAGGTATGATGAGTTTTGTTGCTAGAGAGGAATCATGAAGTCATATAGTTGGAATAATTAATTCACATGATGCGGATTAGACGACTGAATGAGTTTGTGTGTTGCAACGTCATGGTCCTCAATAGTGTCTCAAGAGTAGCAATGGAATACTTGAGCTGAAACAACTCTCAGACAACTCCATCACCAAGTACCTACTCCGTACTTATATGGAATATGCCTAACTGGTAGAGTTTGAGCTGGCACTGTATTCCACAACAGGTATCAATGAGGATTCCAATTAATTGGGTCAGGTAGCCTTGCGAGCCTTCCAGACGCAATATGCGAAGCCTTAGCGCTGATTTCTCCAGTGCTCAATATGGCATAATACAGTGTGTGGGGGGCTCAATTTGGATGATGCAATGGAATCAATTGCGGCTATACACAGATTTGTCAAAAACCTCGTTGCGGCTGTAACACATCTTCCAAATCCAATTAACCAATCATACTCTTACGACATCTCTCATCAATACATATAAAGGCAATCAAGTTGTCGCCTCTCCCCGTTTATATCAACAACATCAACAACATCGCCTTCATGCGCTTTGTGCCTGCATTCTCACGATTCATCTTCTCCCTGTCTACTTTCGCCCGTGTTAAATCCCCGCATCAGATCCGACACAACGCACTGCAACCTATTCGCTTGCAATCTATGTCTAGCATTCCATTCCTGAGCGCCCTATTTGGTTCATCATCTAAGCCCTCATCCAACATGACTTATCCCGACCAGCGAACCGAGGATGAATGGCGCGCCATTCTCAACCCAAGTGCGTTTTTTATTCCAGCTTTGCGATTTGAGTTTCATGTCACTAACACATACCGCAGCACAATTTCGAATTCTCAGAGAAAAGGGAACTGAAGCCCCTGGCACTGGAGAGTTTGACAAGCACTACCCCAAGGAGGGCGTCTACACCTGCGCTGCATGCGATGCGCCGCTCTACAAGGCCACTCACAAGTTCAACTCGGGCTGCGGCTGGCCAGCCTATTTCGACAGCGTGCCTGGCGCAGTGACTCGACACGAGGACCGAAGCTTTGGTTCTATCAGGACGGAAATCGTCTGCTCCAACTGCGGCGGTCACTTGGGCCATGTTTTCAAGGGAGAGGGATTCTCGACGCCGACGGATGAGCGCCATTGCGTGAACAGCATCAGCTTGAAGTTTTCACCGGAAGACAAGGTGGTTGAGAAGAGCAAGGAGGATACCCAGGCATAATGGCCAAGTGATGCGATGGGGTAGGCTGGCGATGTATATATAATGGGCGTTTGAAGATGTTATGGGCGGTGTACAGTAAGGCAAAGTTAATAGTAACCCTTGTGGAATTGAAATATGAAAATCACTTAAACTAAAGCAACTGCACGTGTGGGCAAGATCATGCACGCATAAACATTTTGGGCGATTTGGATCTGAGATTGAATCTAGCCTCGGTAGCGTGTCGAGAAGAAGCTGTGAGATTGTCAGATGAGATGAGCCCTCCAGATAACGTCAATGCGGCACAATAGTGGCCCAGTAAGACGGTACGAGATGGATGGTAAATTTAGCTGCCACTAGGAAAAGCCATTTTCAGCTTTTTCACAAGCCAACTCAGCCAACATCATGTACTGTCAGCTTTTGTCCGTCATGTGCTTGCAATGGAAGATGCCGAAACCAGCCAGAGAAATACGGCCTCATTGCTGTACATGCACATGTACTCCGGCTCCATAATAACTCGACTCAGTGAAGGTGAAGGCGAATAAACGCCCATCTGATTGATTGATTACTCAAACCACCACACGCCCCATGACCATGGCCATGACCATGGCCATGACAAGAGGCGGCAACAAGTTTTGGAGCAAGAAAAAGCGAAAAGCTGGGGAACCCCAAAAGGACCCCATCGGCATGTGAAAGGCGCTAAGGCGAATGCGGGTGGGCACTAGCAATTTTGGGCGATTGGAGATGCCTCGGCCGACTTGGAGCTGGTCAGCGTTTGTGCCACCTGTTTGGGGGATTTGGAAGGGTCAATACATCCGAGGTCAGCCGGATTGATTATAATAATCCTCCGTCCACATCGTCACTGTCGTTTCTTATCTTCTTCTACTTCTTCTTCTTTTAGATCTTTCGCATCATATCTTCCTCTCTCTGCCATCTTTCCTCCTATCTCATCCATCCATTCATCTTTTTCTCCCATCTTTTCACACATCTTCACAAAATGGGCGGTAAGTGATCCTGTCACAGGACGATCAAATCAACACTCTTGGTTTGATCCAGCTCAAGTTTTGGTTCTAACATACTCTCTTCTGCTGCAGCCGCCGACAGAATTTCCCAGATTGGAGGCCAGATCTCCGGCAACCCTACCGCCGGTGGTCGCGACAAGATCCTCGAGAAGCGCCCTGACGATGTACGCTCCAACCTCTATAATCCTCCCTTTCTTTCTCCCTCCCCTGTCGAGATGATCTCGATCTCTATAAAACAACATATACTCATCCGCATCTTTAAACTAGGTTGTCGTCACTGCCGCTTGCCGTACCGCCTTCACCAAGGGCGGCAAGGGTGGCTTCAAGGACACCCCCGCTGGCGACCTTCTCGCCGGTGTCCTAAAAGCCATCATCGACCGCTCCAAGATCAACCCCGCGCTCGTTGAGGATGTCGCCGTCGGCAACGTGCTTGCGCCGGGTGCCGGTGCCACTGAGTTCCGCGCCGCCGCCTTTGTCGCCGGCTTCACAGAGGAGACGGCCGTGCGTGCGGTCAACAGACAGTGCTCTTCTGGCCTGCAGGCCTGCGTCGATGTCGCGAACCAGATCCAGACTGGCATGATCGATATCGGTATCGGTGCCGGTGTGGAGAGCATGACCTTGAACTATGGGTGAGTAGAGAAGATACTACCGGTGCTAGTGGCAGCCGAAACTGACAATGAACAGCCCCAACGCCGTGTCCGAACTCTCCGAAGACTTCCAGAAGGTCAAGGAGGCTGCCAACTGCAAGGTCCCCATGGGCGTTCTCTCCGAGGCCATGGCCGTGGATCTCGGCATCACCCGTGAGACTCAAGATGCTTTCGCCGCCGCCTCATACCAAAAGGCCATCAAGGCCCAGAAGGAGGGTCTCTTCAAGGAGGAGATCGTCCCCCTCAAGGTCCGCGTCCAGGACCCCAAGACGGAGGAGTGGAAGGAGGTTGTCGTCGACCGCGACGATGGCGTCCGTGAAGGCATCACCGCCGAGTCCCTGGGCAAGATCCGCCCTGCCTTCGCCAAGAACGGCTCCATCCACGCCGGAAACGCCAGCCAGGTCTCCGACGGCGCCGCCGCCGTGCTGCTCATGCCGCCGCTCGACCGCCGAGAAGCTCGGCCAGACGATCCTCGGCAAGTACGTCGCCGGCGCTGTTGTCGGTGTTGCTCCCCTGCTCATGGGCCAGGGTCCCTGGAAGGCCATCCCCAAGGCCCTGCAAAAGGCCGGCATCTCCAAGGACGACGTCGACATCTTCGAGATCAACGAGGCGTTTGCCAGCCAGTGCCTGTGGTGCGCTAACCAGCTGGGCATCCCCCACGAGAAGATCAACCCCAAGGGCGGTGCCATTGCTTTTGGCCACCCCCTGGGCTGCACTGGTGCTCGACAGGTTTCTACGCTGCTGTATGAGCTTAAGAGGACGGGTAAGAAGGTTGGCAACACATCCATGTGCATTGGCACTGGTATGGGCATGAGCGCCGTCTGGGTTGCCGAGTAAAGTGGATGATGATCAAGAGGTGCGAGTATATATGGGATGAATGTGTACGAATAGAAAACGAGTCTCTTGTTTATGTTCCCGTAAAATGCAGAGAACAATCTAGCATAGAAATATTGAATACCTGATGTTAATTAAAAAATTCAAAAAGTAATCCTGTGTGGAGAGAATGTGACTTTTGCAGTCCATATCTCATAGAAACCTGAGTTCTAACAGTACATGCTTTTATTGCTCGAATCTGGAAATCTTGAATGCTACTAAATGCCCACACATCTACATCGCTTCGTACCATCTTATTCAAAAGCCCTCAATCTGCGTGCCAATGTTCTTTTGCTGGGCAACCTCAATCAGCTTTGTCCCAACCACCAGATCCATCAAGCCTACTCCCACGCTCTTGTAAACAACAGTGCCGTCCCGCAACCAGCGCGACAGGGCATCGTCCTTTTGCTTCTCCTTGTCCTTGTCGGACAGATTGCTCGAGGTTTTCCGGAAGTGCTTCGAAAAGGGCGATTTGTGGCCCGAAGAAGTTGTGCTTGAAGGGCTAGGTGGCAGATCGCTGTAGACTGTGCTCATGGATTGAGTTCTGTCTGAGAGATCTAGCTCTGAGAAAGATGAAGTCTGTGACATGACATCGGAGGCTTCGGACTCTGACTCGTCAACGGCCATTCGGTGAAGCATTACAAGCTCGCCAAGCCTTTAATCATCGCCGTTAGCTTGGCACGCGCAAACTGATAGGGGGGGTTTATCATGAGGGAAATGAGGGGTTACTTACTCAACGAGTTGGGTGGGTGGGATCTTTGCATGGATAATCTCTCCGGCTTCCGTTAACGCTCCATCTAATGTGTCTACTACGATGACGCCGCCTTCATCGGCATGCTTGTGAAAATGCCTATGGCCTTTTTCACGGGGCTTCGTGACGAGCTGGAGAAGACCCTCGGGCAACTCTCTCATCTCGGGCGTATAGCTTCCTACGGCGACAATGAGCCTGCCCTTTTTTCTCCCTTCATGGCTTGTGAGGATGGAGGCTTCGAAAAGATCCTCCTGAGATGGAGTGCAGCAGTAAATGATGTCGGCAGCGCGGATATACTCCTTCTGTAGGCGGTTGAACTCATGAAAGGTAGGCGTCAGGATGCTGAACTTTGCCGTCTCCCAGCCCTCGCGCACCTTGACGTCGTGCGGAATGATCGTAAATTTTTTAAGAATACGTCCAGCGCTGTCCGAGAAGCGATGATTGATGATGTTGACGTGCTTGACTGTGCTTCCCCTCATCATCAGGGCGAGGCGGACATGCCAGTATGCCTGCATGCCGCTGCCAAAGACGGTGATTGTCTTGACGTGGTTGCGGCGATAGACGAGACATAGCGAGGCCAATGCTGTGCGGAAAGCAGTGAGCGTGCTGGCGTGAACAAGGCCAATGGGCTTCCCATCTGGTGAGAATAGGTTGACGACTCCTGTTGGACTGATTTTCTGGACATTGGGGTCCTTGGTTGCCTCGGCAGCAGTGAGGGACACCACTTTATACACCGTTAATATTCGTTGATTGTGGTGTAATGAGTTTTTAAGTTCATGTACCACATACCTTTACAGCCCATGCCAGAGGGGCCGCATGATGGCATATACAGAGTCGTGGCCTGAGTATCGGGATGCAACGTCGAGACACGATGCGGCTGCTGGAACACGCCTAAGCCGTCGGTACCCAGGTCCGTTGAAAAGGCATGAAGTGCGTCGGCCAGAGTCTTTCTAAAATCCTCCAGCTCATCCAGACTCAGGGTTTCTAGGATATCCCTGACCTGGTCATCTGAGAGAACCGTCAAGGTCATTTTGGCAGTGAGGCTATTCTTGAAGCCGGTTGGTTGGAGGGGAATGTTTAGTACAAGTGAAGGGCGCCGATAAGGAATCAAGTATCGATCGACAAGGAGCCGCTAACAACCAATGGCTCAAGATGAGACAAAAGCAGAAAAGTACAATGTTGTGGATGCCAGACTTGGATGAAAAGATCAATGTCCAGGTCTGCTTGTACCTACTGTATGCTATGACAGCAAGTTGCAGCAGTTCTGATACTGGTCACTCAATCGGCAGAGCTGATGACATGATGTAACCGCAGCCCTTGGCACCGGTCCGGCGTTGAGGAGGTTTCGGTGGAGTCTGGACGGAGTGACTGTTTCTCCACACGTGTAAGAAGCAGCCCATCGTATTCGGCTTTTTGGTTGTGAGAGGCAAACATTCGCAATGAACGACTTGTAACTTCAATGTGCAGGCGAAGTGGCACGTTTATTGGGTTTTATGCTCCAGGGTACGGGTAGTGCAACATATGACGGGCAGCTACATGAATGTGTTAGTTGACGATCCTGCACTGGACAAGCAAGGAACGTTCAGGCACCGGATCAACGGGCCGTGTTCGCGTACTGTAGGCCATTGGATTGTGCCCATACGAGAAAGTGGTTGTCACGGCGCAATCGCTAAATGAACGTTGGCAACCAGTCAACTCACTTTACAGAGTGCATATAGCCAAAAGGTTTTACCTTTGTCCGTCAACGTGCTAGACGTTTCGTGTCAAGCGCCGAGTGACATATCCTTCGTATTGCAATAGAGCGGACAAACGGCTTCGCCGCAGCCTCTTGCCACGTACTGGCCTACGTCACAAAGGTTGCCCGTGATGCATCCATTGTATTGGAGCTGCCTAAGGGAGGGCATGGACAAAGATTGATTGAAAGATGGAAATTCTGCTGCCTGGAGAGGATTATGCATCAGAGATGTAACAACTATTACTGAAATAGAGCATACATTATCCAAGGTATTGGTGGTTATAAAGACGCTGGACGCCAAATGAAGGGTCGACACTGGATGTTTCGTTGATATCTCGGAGCAATAGTCTGGAATAGACTCAGGGTCGCTAAAAGCTTGTGCGAAAACCCCTGTAGCATCAACTGTTCCAGCAGCTGCGCCCCAGCCGTCTGGGTCCAATCGGCAGCCCGTCGCTGGCACGGAGTACATAAAGTTCAAAGGTTCCTCGCTACGGAGTACATTGCCCCAAGTCGCGAATACAAAACACACAGTCCTCGCCGTCTCCTTTCCCGCCGAGCCCTGCGTCTCACCTGCAGGGCCACTCGTACCATCTACCTCGTGCCGCCCGTACCGACTCGCTCGTTCCTCTCCATTCCTTCGGCCGCTATACCGCAACGGGTACTAAATCAACCTGGCCAAAAGAGTCTCGTCGCCCTCGTCCCTTGGACAACGTCGACATTCCACCTTTTGTCCTCCTTGACATCGACAACCGCAATCAGCAGATCGCCCGAAATCTCGACTCAGGCCACATCGCGCAAGATCTCGCCTTCTGATCGCCGTCTCTGAACCGCCGCCTGACTTGCAGGGCCATTGCGCGCATCGCGAACAAACCGCCGCTATATACACCGTTTTCTTGGCTGCTGGTCAGCTTCGTCCATAATCCGCCAAAATGACGCTCAAGGAAGAATTCCAGACCCGGAATTTCAGTACGTTGCCTTTGCGCATCACGGAGCCAAGTTGAGGCTGGAATCGCATCAGTGCTAACCATATTGACAGGTATCTACGGACAATGGTAAGCCTCGAAATGCGCCATCCGCGAGACGATTGCTTGAACGACCCTCTATATCTGATGTGGCATACCAGATGCCAGTTCGTTGGGGAAATACTTTTCTAACCAGAATTCGATTTCACAGGCTCGGAATCCTGTCCATGATTCTTTGTTTCGCGACCGGGTTGTCCAACATCTTTACGCTCTTCTCTAAACATGCTCTCCTGATTATCTTCTGCGCTCTCGCCCTGTAAGTCGTCTCCAAGGCTTGTTGAGCCAATACGATCAGCTAATCGATCTTTAGGGCCTCGTCTCTCATCATATTGTTTATTGAGGTGCCGCTGCTGCTCAGAATCTGCCCGACGTCCGCCAAGTTCGACGAACTCATCCGCAAGGTCAGCTCCAACTACATTCGAGCTGGCGCCTACCTCACCATGGCCATTGTCCAATTTCTGAGCACTATTATCGTGAGCTCGAGCTTGATTGCTGCGGCAGTTTTCTTGCTGCTGACGGCCATCTGCTACGGCCTTGCTGGACTCAAGGGCCAGGCCTTTATTGGAAGCAAGACTCTTGGCGGCGCGGGTATTGCCCAAATGATTGTCTAAGATCCTTGCTACGCGATATCTGCAGTGGGGAAGAAAAAAGGGGTGAGAAGAAGGGGAATACATTAACGACTTGTTTTATCTCATCAAACGACGCATGATTCAGAATGAACTGGGCGGAGTGACGAGGTTTGGAACTTGGACAAAAACTTTTGGCAAGCGGGTTAAGGAGATGATTGTCTTTTTTGCCTGTATTACTTCTGACCGCTTGCATGGGGTTGTTAGTAGGCTTTTGTACCCAAAGGAAATTCGGCGTCGGGAATGAGCCATCATGGCCTATGGTTTGATTTCGACATGTTGCCATTGCGCATTTCTTACATGGTTGTGCTTAGTGGTATAGAGTTTCTAAATGCTATTAGGATGTTTGTTTGTACCTCGCGTGCGACTCATGGGCTCTAGGTGCTGTAGGTGAGGTCTGCTTTCTATTGGAAACGATGCCGGGATTTCAAGCTGAAAGATTTTATACTTCAAAGCGACATCTTCTCTTAGTTGACAGGTGTTGCCCCAACCAAGATGCATTCTGTTAGCCATGATGTGTGAGTGATGGGAGTGAAGTGTCTGGTATTGGCAGTATTAAATGGGGCCTTGAATTGACGTTGAGTAGCCGTAATTAAAGACAAGAGGATTTTTTGTCTGTTTCTTTTACACAGCAGTATATAATAAAGTATTAATGATGGACGTCATTCTATTCTAGGATCTACACCAACATGAGTGTATTGTCAAGGCACTTAAATGAGCTTCAACGCGTGGACCGACCAGTCTGCGGCGCTTTTAGGTTTAATATGGCATCTTGACAGCAAAACTTATTATTCAACCAGGTACCTGTCAAGTCTATGATTAGACAGCCGATTATATCATTTCAGAGAATTTTGCATGCTCCACTGAACTTTGACGTATCCCAAGATCATCGGCCACGCGAATTGTGGCTCTGTGAGCGACTGTGGCGTCTGACTGTGGAACTCGTACGAGCCCACTGATGAAGTACCGAGGAAACAAACCACCTGTTTTCGAATGCAGAATAAATACTGCCGGTACCTGTATTACTCGGCATTTTTACAAACAGAAACATGTAATATATAGGTACAGGTATGGTGTGACGGCGCCACGTCGCATATTCTTCACAGGGGTTGTGACTTCATACAGCTTGCTCGGCCACTTACAGCTCCTCTCGCAGATGTCAGGGCATCATCGGAGTGCTGCAGGCTGAATCACCTGCAGCTCCAGTCTCAGCTAACGGACTCTCGGCTCAATCCTTTCAGATGGACGGTAGGATCTGTAGCATTGATGTTCTAACGTCTTAAGAGGTGCATATATATGCAGAGTAACACACACACACATCACATGCCTCAGCCAATGGAAAGGCAGCCCAACAGAAGTGTCAATGAAGCACTTGGCGACTCTACTGGCGGTGAGCTGGTGGTTGATGCTGCTCTGATGCTGCTCGAGCTGATCCAGCCAGCTTTAGTCGGCCGTAGCGTATTAGTTTTACAGGTCAGCCGATTCGATTTCTGCCAGTTGCAGGGGATCCAACTGTGAGCGAGTGATCTCAGGTGGTGGGGTTGCTGAGCTACTAGTGACGCAATCAAGGGAGACGAATCTCTGCAGACGATGAGTTCTGGATGAAGCTGAGGAAGTTAAAGAGTCCGCATACTGTGCATTTTACATTGAGATATTCCTATCAAATCATTTAATATGTAATAGATAGAATAGAGTACCTGCATGACGCTACAGTGTCTAGATAAAATCGCGCAGCGTCTGGTGGTAAACAAATCGGTTGCGTTGAACGAGTCACATCCGTCAACCAGCGCCCTGTCTCGTTTTCTTGCTTTTAACCTTGGCTCCAAAGCGTGGTGTGGCGTAGAGGGGTTGGTGGGATTACTGTGCGGCTGACGGTCACATTGCACTGTAATTTCTCACCGTCCAGGCGCTAGAGATACAGTGCGCATACGGCACATGTGTGAGCCACGCTATCGGTTGCCAGAATTAGCGCACAGGCCTCCCCAATGGCAGCACTGGCATAGATAAGCTGTTCGAGGCACCTTGCCCAGGGCAGCATCGCAGACTCTGATCACTCCCAATCTCATTGACATCTGTCTTTTGTGTTACTGCTTGAATTCGATACATTGCTATAGCTGTAGCCTTTCAAAAACATTCTACAGCGATCATCCGAAACAATCGCAATTGGTACGTTTTGTCCCCTGACAAGTGGCTCCGAGGGCGGCGGGACACCTTGGTGGCTGCATGTCAAGCATGTATACAGACGACACAGTCTGTAGGGCATGACTGGCTCGACCACGGCAGTTTGTTGACCATCAATTGCCTGCATGCAATTAATTGGCATTGTGTGAGAGGCTGCTAGTCGCCGCGGCCCAAAGACTGGCATCAATGGGCTCGTTGGGTTTCGTCTCAGGCCCCCTTTGTGTTGCAGCCTTAGTCCTGTGACATCCCACTCCTGCCTTGTCATGTAAAAAGGGTGAAGTCAAAGACACCAGCTGACGTTTTGTGGCTTCTCTTCTCCAGATCGAAACCTCATTCACTTATTTACATCGACATCGCATAAAAAATACAACAATTGAACAATTCGCTCCGCATCTGCATCTGCATCTTTAAATGATTCGCACACTATGACGGCACCGACGATGCAGCAACCAGCCATCCCTCCTCGTCCGTCCAAAAGCCCGGCCAAGGACCTCTTGGCCGCCACTTCGACTCCTCTGGTCCCGCCGCGTCCGACCAACAAGCGCATTGACCGTTCAAAGTCGCCCAACCCCGATCGATTTGCCCCATCGCCTTTTACCGATGGCCTCATAAGTCCTCTTGCGGCTCAGTTCAGCCCGAGTGACCGCAGCGGCGAGGATGACCACCCCGACAGCGTGCCTATGCCCTCTGTTGGCGAAGAAGGCCTAGAATACAGCGTCATTACTGCCGAGCTCAAGGGAGAGGGCACTGAGGACCCCGAGCAGACTCGTTCCGTCGCCCAGGACCTCAAGCTGCACGCACCCAAGCCGTCCCTGCCTGCCTCGAGTGCCAAAGAACGACTGCAGACCGTCACTCGTACTGATTCGGACAAAGCTGCCTCGTTTGGCATTGGAAAGCCCGGATACCTTGAGGGACGATCGGCCTCCCGAAATGGCTTGAAGAAGAAGTCTAGCACAAGCTTCTCCACCACCAGCGAGCAAGATCATCAGCTTGATGATGAGCATGGCATCCCCGAAATCGGCCAGCGAGTCCCCATGAACCCGCACCTGGGAGACGTCCAAGCGCCGTCACCTGCCCCAGGCTCAGACGGAAATGGCAAGAATCACAGTCGCAGGCACAGCTCCCGTGGTCTCCCCCCTGGAAGTTATGGAATGCACGGCCACGGTGTCGACTCGCAAGATGAACTTGATAAAGCCTACTACAAGAAGCATCCTGAACTGTTGCAGAGAGAGCATCACACTCCCTTACACGATCGCCAGAATGACTTTGCCATGAGCAGCAATGACCTCAACAAGCTGGTCCGAGAGACAGCCAAGCGTAGATCTGGCATAGGTTGGTGTAGACTTACTTTGGTTGATGACTGTGATGAATCCTGGCTAACAAATTTGTGCAGATTTCGATGAATTTAGAGGAACCCCTAATGAGGAGGTTGCTTTTCAAGCTCACGAGGAGTATGCCAGCCGAATGGCCACTCCACGCCCCGTCTCCATTGTGTTGGATGGAAGTGTTCCGCTAGAGGACCCTGAAGCGTCCGAAGACAAACCTATCCATGTAGACGACCCCAAGCATCCAGAGCAATACTCTTATGGTGCCGAAAGCCCCGTTGAGACTCACGGCCACGAATTTGAGGCACCAATCCTCGCTGCGGACGAGATCGAAAAGGATGTTCGGCAACCCGCACAGCATCCGGCTATTCGCCCGCACCTTGACCGCAATAGCAGCTCGTATGATGGCACAAGCCGCCCGACTAGTCGCCCAAGCAGCCGCCCGACGAGTATCTACAACGCTCTCTCCGGCCATGAATTTGACTCCACTCCACTGGAAGATGTACACGAGTACGAGCCTCTGTTCGATGATGAGGCTGCAAAGAAAGAGGAAGAGCAAAAGCGTGAGAGCAAGGACGGATCCAAAGCACGCCACTACTTCCCCAGCAAGGATGTTTGGGAGGATGCGCCCACCAGCGTTCATTACACCGCCGAGGTATCAACCCCTGACGATGTGAAGGAGGAGGCAGAGGAAGACCCGCATCGAAGGAAGTCGTCGGCGCACAACGAAAATCGCCCCATGACTCCGGCGCAGGTGTTTGCCATGCAACAAGAAGAGCTCGCAGAGAAGGAGGCAAACGGGAAAAAGCACAACTTCTTGCCCATCCTGGAACACAAGCCGTCTTGGGTGGATCACCAACCCCATCTGAAGACTGGAAAACCAAACCGGTTCCCGAGTAAAGATGTGTGGGAGGACACTCCAGAGAGTCTTCTGTATGAGGCCGAGGTTGAAGAAAAACCAAAGGACGAGAAGAAGCCTGAAGTTCCCGCTCGACCCTCCAAGAAATTGGCCGAATTGTTGTCACACAAGACTTCTGTACCTGAGCGGCCAAAGTCAAAACCACAAGCTGAGGCTGCTAGTGAGGACGCGGCCAAGCCGACAATACCTGTTCGGCCTGTGAAGAAGCTTTCGGGCGATTCAAAGGATGCGGCCGCCCCTAAGCCGAAGCCCCCTGTTCCATCTCGCCCTGCTGGTGGCAAGATCGCCGCACTTCAAGCTGGTTTCATGAGCGACCTGAATAAGCGTCTGCAGCTTGGACCTCAGCCCTCAAAGAAGGAAGAGGTGGAGAAGAGTCAACCTGCGGAGGAAAAGGAGAAGATTCCGCTATCCGATGCTAGAAAGGGTCGGGCTAGAGGACCGCAGCGCCGTGCTCCAACCCAGAGCGCGGCTCCAGCTCCCGCCCCAGCTGCGGCGAAAGAAGCCACGCCTGTCTCCCTCTCCGTTTCACAGCCACAGACAATTTGGAACATTGATCCCGAACATGGCCATGTTCATGTCGCCTCTGATTCTCTTGAGGCTCCTTTAAAGGAAACTTCTGAAGCTGTAGTAGAATCAGAAAAGCTGCCGGTGCCGCCAACGGAGAGTGAGAAGCCTGCTGAACCAGAAGCGCCTAAGGTGGAAGAGGAGAAGCAGCCGGAGCCTGTTGTGCCGCCAGTAGAAGCTGAAGCCCCCAAGGAATCTGCTGAGCCCTCCGCTCCTGTAGAACCTGCAGCCTCTGAGACGGTGCCGGCGCCCGAACCTGTGGCTGAACCCGAAGAACCCAAGGTCCTCGAAAGCGCTAAGGAGCCCGAAAAGGTTGAAGAGCCCGAGGAAGTTAAGGAGGAGCCCGAGATTGCAGAGCCTGAGAAGCAGAAGCCAGAGGAAATCGCAAAGTCAGATGAACCTGTGAAGGAAGAAACACTTGCGACGAACATGGCTGGCGAGAGCATCTTGGAGGCCAAAGTTGAACAGAAGGACGACAAGATAGAGCCGGTCGAGGTGAACGACGAGGTAAAGTCTTAGAGTAGCTGTCGTGAGTGCGGCTGACACTGGGTGTCTTGTGCGCGATTGTATCGTTGAAGGCTTGTCTCATTGGTCTATCTGGATGCTTGGCCTTTCTTTCATCGGTACATTTGGTGTATATATCATACACATTGGCATTCTTGAGATCGAGCTGTACTTCTCTTCAGTTTGCTTTAATGTGACGTTCATTCTTATCTCTCGCGATAGTGTAAATCAAAGCATAAATAGTACATTATTTGAGATTTATACTCCTAATATAACAGATATATGATACATGAGTGTTGAAATATGAGCATGTCCGATAGACAACTCTCTACTTCCTGCTCCACGAACTCCTCTCCTGGTCGGTGCCGCCACGCTCCCTCTCCAGCAGACGGTCAAACTCCCGCTGCGCCTGAACTCTATCGCGGTTCTTTTCCTCGTCGGCCTTTGAAAAAGAATAGCCGTCCCGGGAGACTTGCGCGTTAGAGTCAGCTTCCGAACTCCAACTGCCTCCGGACTGGGGCTTCTCCCACGTCTTTCGGTCTGGCTGGGAGGATGGCTGGTATTGCGCTTGCTGACGGATGCGGTCCCATGCCGATCCGCTGCTGTTGCCTGAAGCATCGGAGCTATTTCTCGACGAGGGAGCGACGGGCGAAGCGTCGTCAAAGTCGTCTGTCATTTGAGAGTCCCATGAATCGGATCGCTGTGGGGCCTGTGATGATGACGTAGGAGTGCTATATGAGGACCAAGAGGACTGTGTTGGGGTGTTCTGGCTCTGTTGTTCTGGCTCTCTGTATTGACTCGCGCTCTCTTGCTGTGCCGCTGATTCCCATGCATCGTTGATCTGCTCGCGGTGGTCCGGGTTGCCTCCTAGCAAAGTTGCGCCTTGCGACTTTCCGTCATGTAAGAGCGCCCGCAGCCTCGAATCGCGCTCCATCTCTGAACGCTGCCGCATAAAGTTTGCTCCTTGGAAGACTGGCTCTCCGAGAACCCACAGAGTTCCGTAGTAGGCGGCGAAGCGGGCGCTATGCCACATGAACTTGAGGGCCGGGCTGCCGCCGATGGGGCTGAAGCGCTTGAACTCGGGAGTGAAGAAGGGGAACCGCCATATCCTGCGGCCTCGGTAGGTCATGTATGCCGCAAACCCGGTCATGGCCCATTTCCACGCCAGCAAGTTATGCACGCTTGATAGGAAATGCTCCGTGAGAGCCTGGGTTTCCGAGTCTTCAAAGGGCCTGTTGTTCACTGCGGCCAGTGAGACGACGGTTGACTCCGCCAGGGCCAGCGTCTGGGCTTTTCCGAAGCCACGGAATCGCGCATAGAAGGGAGCCTCGTAATTCTGGAAGAGGCGTTGGATTTGCTCGTGAATTTGAGGCTCGAATTGCTGGCGGTTCGTTATGGCTCGCTGGCGACGCTCTTCCATGGCTGCTCTGGCAGTCCGGATGTATTCAGATCGGCTCATGTTCTTGAAGTCGGGATTCCGGTTGCCGTCGCCGCCGCCGCCGCCGCCGCCATTGTTGCTGCCGCCTGAATCGTCCATGTTTCCCCCCCTCTATCTTTGTTTCTTTTTATTTTATCAACAAGGTAACAGGTGACATGAAAATGGAATTCAATGTCTCGTAGTTGCAACCCCGCGAATGTAAGCTATCGAGCCACATATGAAGCCGGTTGAAGCACTGTGACGCAAGACATTGCAAGGGACCTGCAGCTTTATCGATAAGCACCCCCACGTGACCGTGTCATTAAGCTTCATGTTTGTATGCGCGACGCGCTTCGGGGGCGCGTTTAGACATTCTGCCCTCCACTTCCTAATTGAATAACAGATTGTCACTCACAAGCGTCCAATTTTGCGAAAAATTGGACAATGCACGACTAGAGAGGCCTTTCAATGTGAGGCTATCGTCACAACCTCGCCAATCATGCCGCTCCAGAAGTCGTATTCTGAGAGGATTGGGCTCCCAAGAGTATGTTTACTTTTGTTGTTTTGTTGTGACTGGTCACTAACAAGCGCTGCAGCAACGCTCACCGTGGCAGCGGTCTCACAGCCACCCAAATAGCCTGCAGGCCCCAAACTCGAAGAATCTGATTCCCATCTCCGACGTGACAAAGAAAAAGCTCAACAAGTTTCTTTACCAGGACTCCAAAGATGGGTCCGCAGCAAAACAAGGCGTAGAAGCGAGGGGCCGTGGGACAACCTCAGCCTCCAACTCGGAAACGCCCTCCAACTTGAAGATGATTGGAAACAATGCCACTCCGGTGACTCGGCTGAACTGGAGCGACCTCCTCGAGCCATGCAGCCAGGCCGAGGAGGATACCAGTACTTCTCCCAGCGAAAAGCTGTTGTGGAATAACAAGCAGGATCCAAATGCATTCGCCACCATTTCGCCGATGA
This sequence comes from Trichoderma atrobrunneum, assembly GCA_003439915.1. NCBI lineage: Eukaryota > Fungi > Ascomycota > Sordariomycetes > Hypocreales > Hypocreaceae > Trichoderma > Trichoderma atrobrunneum. The sequence continues at coordinate 64,621 of PNRQ01000117.1, read as the reverse complement.
TGCCCCGTAAAGGCAGAAAGAGAGCCAGGAGCTCTTCGCCGATCTCTTCGCCTCCCACCGAACGAATTGCTACGCCGACGGTTAATGTCAAGAAACTCGCCAAAGCGTTAAAGGGGCCTCACCCTGACCCAACTCTGGAGCTGTGGGATCGTTACTCGCTGAATGGGCCCGAGGGACAGTCTGCGATCACTGGCGTGACAAATCCCATCCTAGCCCAGTTGATGGTATCATCATCTCCACGACCTTCTAAAAATCAGGCTGCACAAGTAGAGCAGGGAGACTTGCGCCGGGCTGCTAGCTGTGGATTCAATTGGACCAAGAGGAGGAGGGTTGAGAAGTCCAAATCTGCCAGTCAGAGTAGCACCGGCCAGCGAGAGCTGGAGGCTGCGTCCAAGTCATCTCTTGTCACGGCGTTGCTGGATTCAGTCACGAGTAGTATTCACGACCAGACCCCGGATGAAGACGCCGATATTGGGGCCATGGACTCGCCGTCTCTTAAGAAGAGGCAGACTGCCCCTCAGAAAAACAACTCGCCGTCGAGGAATTCAAGGCGTCGATTGCCAAGCCCTACCGTCTCGGACTATGGTGACGATGATGATCTAGATGATGAGCTGTTAATGCTCGAAGAAACCTTGCTGGCATCCCAGGCATCCCAAACAATTCGGGCATCTCAAGTGGCAGAGTCTACTACAAAGGGTGATGGAAGCACAGAGAGAGCAGAGAAACAAGAGAGGCGGGGGTTAGAGATGAAACCGGTTTTGGATGAATTTGACGATTTTGATGACGACATCTTCGACGGCGCGGATGACTTGCTGGGAGGTTTGGAGACCCAGACTCCAGTGCCAGCGAGAAGGACGCAAAGGGCGATGAAGATGTCTCCCAGAAAGAAAACTCCGAAGAAGCAAGTTGATCTGGATGACGAATTCGATGATGTATTTGACGGCGATGTCGACTTTGAAGCGGTTGAATACGCTGCGACTCAAGCGGTCCAGCAGCGAAACTCTGCCTCAACAGCTGTATGTGAGGAAGCTATCCCGAAAGAAACCATGCTAAATGTAGGCCAGAACAAGAAGAAAATCAAGACTATTCAGCGATATTTAGTAACCAGTGTCTTAGACGGTGAATACGTCGATCAATACAACCGCATCTGTCCGGAAAAGGTGAGCTGGGCCAACGATTACTCGGACTTGTAACACTAGCTGACTCAAAATAGATCTTGTTGATTCAAGCGGATGGCTCCAAGTCTTCGCGGACTGTACAGCTGCGAGGTTCTTGGTTCGATACGCCGGCGCACCCGGATTCTTACGTCCATGTCATTGGAGAATTTTCACTAAAGGGGCAGTGTATTGTGGACGATGCCCAAAATCTGCTGATTCTGCACCCCGATCAGCTGGTGTCTGCAACTGTTGTTGCTGATTCTTTTGGCTGCATGCGGCGAGCTGTTCTCCAAGATCGAGTCAAGGCAACCAGCGAAGCTTCCCCTCCACTGGTCTACGGAACAATGCTGCACGAAATCTTCCAGGCAGCATTACTCGCCAACAACTTTGATCTCCCTTTCCTATCTCAGTTGATTGATAAGAACATTGAGAAACACATTGAGGATTTGTATACAATTAAAGTTGGCATTGCGGCTGCGAAAGAACACCTTCAATCAAAAATGACCGAGCTCAGCTATTGGGCTAAGAGTTTTGTTGCATCTCAACCGCAGGTAAGAAGATGACAATATGCTATTTCACATATACTGATGCTAATATCTGTCAAGACCGATGCCATTGTCGAGGGAAGAAATGGTGATAGGGCTACTATCGCCGTTAGAAAGCTCCTTGACGTAGAAGAGCATGTCTGGTCGCCTATGTATGGACTGAAGGGAAATATTGATGCGACAGTCGAAGTCGCAATGTTGGACGGCAAGCAGAGCCAAGTGTTGACAGTACCATTCGAAGTCAAGACTGGCAAACATGCCAACAGCAACCACATGGCGCAAACGGCTCTCTACACCCTCCTACTATCCGATCGTTATGACATTGATATTGCCTACGGTATTTTATACTACATGGAGACATCCAAAACGATGCGAATTCCCGCCATTAGACATGAACTTCGACACATGGTTATGCAGCGAAACCAACTGGCATGTTATATCCGAGAGCGAAGCGTCCAACTACCTCCCATGCTGAAGAGCAAGCACATGTGTGGAAAGTGCTATGCGAAGACTTCCTGTTTCATCTATCATCGGCTAGCTGATGATGGCAATGGGGAATCCAGCGGCATGAATGAGAAGTTTGACGAAGTCATCAAACATTTAACGCCAAAACATCAGGATTTTTTCATCAAGTGGGAAAACTTGCTTACAAAGGAAGAAAAGGAAGGCCAAAAGACCAAGAGGGAACTTTGGACGATGACGAGTGCTGAGCGTGAGAAGAAATCTCGGTGCTTTTCCGATGTCATCATTGAAGAAGGGTCTGCGTCGGTCGATGAGGATAACCCGCGGATCAATCGATACCACTACACCTTTATCAAACGCGAGCCTCCGCCTAATTTTACGTTTATCGGATCAGAATTGACGGTTGGTGAGCCAGTGGTTGTATCAGATGAAGAAGGACATTATGCTTTGGCGATTGGCTACGTCACTTCTGTTCGAAAGCAAAGAATAAGTGTTGCGGTGGACCGACGATTACACAATGCAAGAATTCGACAACCCGGATTTGACGAAATCAACAACCAAGTTTTTGCTAGCATTATGGAAGTTGCACCAGAGGGCTCATCTATTGATCAGAGCCAAGGGAAAATCAAGGAGGCGCCCATCAGATATCGCCTCGATCAGGACGAATTTAGCAATGGCATGGCCACTGTGAGAAACAACTTGATCCAGATGATGGCAAACGATGTGCCGGCTGCGGTGCAGATTCGCAACTTGATTGTGGATCTGGTTCCTCCTAGATTTAAAACGGTGGCGACGCAATACACTGTCACAGACGGGGAGAACTTGAATGTCGATCAGAAGCGAGCAATCGAAAAGGTCATGAGCGCGCAGGATTATGCGCTTGTACTGGGAATGCCCGGCACCGGCAAGACGACTACGATTGCCCATATCATCAAGGCTCTCGTTTCACAAAACAAGACAGTACTGTTGACATCTCATACACACACTGCTGTTGACAACATCCTCCTCAAGCTCAAATCGGATAAAATCCCCATCCTCCGACTTGGTGCTCCTGCAAAGGTTCATCCCGAGGTTCAGGATTTTGCACATCTCGCAGGTCAGCCGAAGAAGACATTTGAGGAGATTAAGGAGGCATGGCACGGAACCCCAATTGTCGCCACGACTTGCTTGGGAATCAATCACCAAGTCTTCTTGGAGCGCTCCTTTGACTACTGCATTGTAGATGAGGCATCGCAGATCACCTTGCCCATCTGTGCCGGCCCAATTCGACTGGCAAGGACGTTTGTTCTAGTAGGAGACCACAACCAGCTACCCCCGGTGGTGAAGAATGAGGAGGCTAAGCTGGGCGGCTTGGATGTGAGTCTCTTCAAGCTGCTATCAGATACGCACCCGCAGTCCGTCGTCAATTTGGAGCATCAATACCGCATGTGCGAAGATATCATGACTCTCAGCAACACTCTCATCTACAATGGCAGACTTCGCTGTGGCACGGAAGCTTTACGCAAGAAGAAGCTTCACATTCCCAGCATGGAGTCTCTTAGACAGCGCCACCACGACTCAACAACGATACATCGCTCTGGAACAACCGGCTCGTTTTGCACTGGGCCTGTCCCTTCACGATGCTGGCTTTACGATCTCCTGGATGCTGAGGCTCGCGTTCGGTTTGTTGACACCGATACGATTCGTCCACAAGTTCGGGAAGAGGCTCAAGGCAAGCGCATCATCAATTCAGCCGAGGGACAAGTCGTCTCACAGCTTGTCGAAAGTCTGCTCACTGTAGGCGTCCCGGCCACCGAGATTGGTGTTATGACACACTACCGTGCGCAGCTACACCTCCTGAAGGATAAGCTCAAGCACTTTCCGGGCGTGGAAATGCACACGACAGATCGCTTTCAGGGACGAGACAAAGAAGTCATTGTACTGAGCCTGGTGCGAAACAACGAGGCGTGCAATATCGGAGATTTGCTCAAAGACTGGCGACGTATCAACGTGGCGTTTACCCGTGCAAAGACGAAGCTTCTCGTTGTGGGCAGCATGAGCACCCTTAAGGGAAGCGGAGATGAGAATATGCTGAGCAAATTCATCTCGCTGATGGACGATCGTAATTGGATATATCACTTGCCGGATAACGCGCTTCAGAACCACTGTTTTGAAGATTTGAGCACACAGCTCACAACGCAGCGGACGCCCCGGAGGTCACCAAAGAGGCCAACCAGGGTGAGTCCCACTTCATACAAAGACAAGGAGAATAAGAGGCCGTCACCGAGAAGAGCGAGGATGGGAGAGGGGATGCTACTCAAGGACAAGCTCATTACGAGGGATATACTGAATGAAATGACGAATGGCGCATATTGAATTTGAGACGGAGGCTTTTTGTTGCATATTTCTCTGCCGGGAGGTAGGATTGATTATGAGTTTTACAGTTGTTGGACGCGTGTGATTATGGGGTCATAGGATATTTGTAAAGCAAAGGATAACAAGGCATTGCACTCAGGGTATCATTCTGGCAAGAATTCAGATTAACGAAATATTACGTTTGCTTATTCCGTCCGTCTTGAGCGTTGATCATCATCGTCATCTTGGTCGTGTTCGTGGTCTTCTTGTTCTTCGTCTTCTACTTCTTCATCGTCTTCGCTGTCATCCTCGTAATGTCCTAACTTGCACTCCTCATCAAACCTATCAAACGTTAAAACCATAATTTCAGATAAAAAGAACGGGGGGGAAAGTAATAAGTACCCTTGCTCGCCGACGATAAACTTGGTGAACCTCTCTAGCTCCTCTAGTTGGGCCACGCAGCCTGTAAGACTCTCGTTGTACGAGTAGCTGTATATGTCGCTCCACTTCTTGTGCCATCGGACGTCGCTCTCGTGGCTGTGCTGCGCCATTTCGTCTTCCACGGTGGCGGTTTCGAGGAGGAGCTTTCTTCTTGCTGCGGCGGCGCTGGGGAGGTAGCGCTAGAGATTGTTAATAATAGAGTACATGTATAGACAAAGAATGGTGATTCAGGGGGGGATGCGTACTGGGACTTTTCGGTCCGCCCTGAGAGCTCCGGCAAAGATGTACAGGTTAGCTAGGATGGAAGCAACGGCATCTCTCCTGAAGCCGAGCAGGCGCTGTGCGGCAACGGGGTCGTCGCGGATGTAGTCTGGGTTGTAGAAGACGGCGGATTGGCGCACGGCGATGAGGTAGTCGAAGAAGCGTTCGCAGGAGTCTGCTAGGCCGGAGTATGGGAGCGGGTTGAAGGGGCTGCGGAGGCGGACTTCGTGACGGGTCATGACCTTATTGAGCTGGTTGTTAGTTTTGATGGATTCATGTATATTATATGGTTTGGTGGTTGTTGCTTACGAGGAGCTGTCTGATTCGTACAAAGCCTTCTCTGATACGGCCTTCGAGGATTTCGGAGTTGACAATGTCTTCTGGGGTGGGCTCTTTGCCTTCCTCGAAGTAAATGTATTTTGCAACGACGTCTGCGAAGTGGTTAGTGAGATTACATATGGAAGGTTACGATATATGATCATATAAGTACTTCGATAAATGATGCTCAGGAAGAAGAGCATTGAGGACAGTGATTTCCTGAGTTCGTGTCTTGCGATAAACGGCCATAGACACCAGTTGACCACGATGGGCGCAGTTGTGCCAACGAGGAATACGACGCCTCTGTAGACGGTGGTTAGAGCTGCTGAGGAAGGGAGATTGCCGGCTTGGAGCTGGAGTGAAATAACTGTGAAAGACAAGCAACCAACGAGGCCAGATCTCTATAATCATTCATTAGTGTCATCTAACCTGTGATGAAGAACAGAGATCCTACCGGATGGGAGCTCAGCGTAAATCGATACAGCATGGGTATCATGAAAATAGCTGCAAACACTGCAACTACATAAGGATTTCCATCTCCTGCGGCATGTGAAATCCCAGCCCATACGGCACCTAGTATAGCTAGGACAGCTCTGGCAATCAGGTCTTGCACATTGCCGCCTACACGGGCGTGTATGAGGAGCCAACTCATAGTAACAGCCCACCAAGCTTCATATTCATCCCACCAGACTTTGTCCCAGCTGAGATAAGAGGGAATTGCAAGGAGAGACGTGACCAAGACGGTTTTGAAGGCGTATCGGCTCTCGTAGCCTTGTAAAAGGTGCAGTACCTGCCATATTTTGTAGCTCACGCTGTTTTTCTTGGTCCCCAAGTCGGGCGGCGCACCGGGATCCGTGAGATGCGTCAACTCGGCGTGTAATTCCGTCTCAGAAATGTCGTCTTCGTATTTCTCCAACGGTTTGTATTCTCGACACTTGATTGATTCTAGAGCATGAGCAATTTGAAGGAACGTGACGTGATATGATCCGGCTGTGGCTCCGCCTCTGTCATGGGTCACTTGAGGGTTGACGCAGTGGACGGCTTTGTGGAGTGGATATGACGGTAGGTGAGGCCGTGGCCAGTTGGAGCATTGTTGCATGTTGTATACTTTGCCCATGAGGCTTTCGATTGTGGTCGCGGTTTCACGGAGATGTCTTGCAAAGATGAATAGTTGGACGATGGCCGAATCGTTCATTGATGATGAAGGCAGCTGGCCTGATTCCAGGAGTTCTGACTCCACGGCATCGAAGATGGCTTTGGCGGTCCTCATTCGAATTTGGACAGGGGCAATGTCGGATGAAACGGCCATTGGAGGGCCGAGATATTGTCGATAACCAGAGAGGTCCATCAACGCAGCTTGGCTTGCCTGCAGCCCTAGGTTCATGCAAGCGAGAATCTCTTTGGTCGGCTTTGCCAGTTTCCGAATAACAGTACGCGTTACATCCGCTTCTTTCAACACACCAGGAGTCTTCTCTGTGGTCATGTTATTAAGATCATTGCTGCTGGAAGATGAGGAAGACATCTGGGTGGCCTCAACCACGATTGGAACGTTGCCATCATCGGTCTCACTGAAGAGGGCGCTCTCCGTTTCCATGGCTAGCAACGCGCGGATGACTGCTTGCATAATATTTCGCAAGTCTCTGACATCGTCTGGCTTGAATCGTGTAATTGTGAGGCTGGAACGCATCTCACGGTTGGCGGCAGATAGGTCTACGAATGCACGCACTAGACTCCGCCTGAATCTGGTGTCTCGCGGGCGTGGAATCACAATAGCTTCCTAGACAATGGAAAGAGTCAGATGAGATATGACGATGAAGATATGAGGGATGATGGGGATGTACGAACCAGCATGAGGGAAAAGGAATTGTGGAAAACAATGGCAAGCGGTCTTGCACCAGCATCGGGGAAGACAGCGCTGTTTACAAGCAGTGCGATAGCCTGACCGAAAAGCCAAGGAACGGCGTAGTTTCTCAGTTTCTCCCACACGATGAGGTCCCCTTGAGTCTGGGATAAGACGGTGAAGATGATTGCTACGCCTGCACATACAACCATCTGGTAGAATCTCGCATAAAACGAACGTATCCATGCTATGACTGCCATGAACAGAGCCAGGAACAGAGCTAGAATGCCACCATAGCCATTGCTAGCAGCAGTAGTCGATGTGGATAGTAAAAGTCCAGCAACTCCCCATCCAATCCCAGCTGCTGTACCAATGGTGGTGAAGATGGTGCCCTCAACCTGCGCACCCAAAGTCCTGGCCGGATGATTCAAGATGACCGAGACGGCAATGATATAGTGAGTTGGACCAAGCCATCTCCGGACAGCCGGTATCAAGCACAGAATGTAGGCTGCGAAATAGGCGGTAAAGGATCTGAGGAGGCGAATGCCGGTCCGAGTTGTAGCGACACGCCGGAGCACCGATTTGACACCCCGAGTCTGTCTAGGAATGAACCGACTCGCTGCCAACGGTGACTCTTCATCGAAAGCAGCGGGCAGCGATGCCCTGGATCGTTCTACAAAACCTTGCGGCATCAACGGCGTGTGCTTGAGGAATAAGGCGTCAAAGAAGCCATCTCGCTCCTCGGCCACGCCGAACGTGTCCGGATCAATGTGATCTTCTGGGAGAATCTGGTCTATCGGGATGATATAGGAGCTGCGTCTGCTGCCGTATTCGGACTGTGCTGCTGAGGTGGTTGTTGTCTTGAGCGGTGGAGTTTGGGCAAGGAAGCGTAGCCTGGCGGATGTAGGACTGGATAGCGACTGAGGGTCATTTTCGACCTCGCTATTGCTCCGGAGAGGGACTGGTGGGGTGAAGTTCTCGAGATCTGATGAGCTATTGGCAGCCATCTTGATATCGGGATCTAGTTATGAGTGTGATCCCAGGATCTTCCAGGCTTCTTTAGATCCAATCGCTGGGATTTCACTCGGCTGATGTTATCATGACTTGAGGTGTTTTGTATATAATGCAGAATAAATATTAGAAGAATTGAAAGTCAGATCTTCAATTGAAGAGAGATAAGAGCATCAAAGTCGGCATCGCATGTTCGGCAGGCCTTGGAAAATCATGGTCGGCGTTCGGCATCTACGTCAGAGGGAGAAGACGCTGCGATTCCCGGACTCAAAGCAGACGATTGAGCACGAGCCATGGGCCCATCAATTGGTGATAGAATCGCTCACTCAGCAATCCGACGATTGAACAATAGAAGATTAAGCTCTTCAATGGTGATTGCAGGGCGGAATGGCTGACGCAGTTGGGAGTTGCTCTGAAAGTGTGTTGGTGGATGAAAGCCGCTGAAGACTTTTCCGTTTTGGGGCAACGGTTGGAAAACAAGATTCGGCATCTTGTCGACAAAAAGTGACCACGGGGACAGTTATTAATGATCAGCATTTTAGAATCAATATAGACATGTGACTACGTGTATATGATTAAAATCTGCTATTCTCTTATTTTTATGTTGATTATCATTCCTATCCTAGATGTTGATAATGCGCTGTATGAGAAGCGTGGGTATCACAGATTGCCTATTACACATGCTAAAGACGTCAATAGTAAAGATTGTATTGACCACTGCCTACATCAATGTTCCAATTGAACAAAGCTGTTTTAAATTATAGTTTACATCTACCATTTCCGACACTTCTTCCCAACCAAAATAACAGCAGTGTCGTGAGCAGCAACAGCTGCCTTGTATGAGCTGAGACACCCAAGGTTCTTGTCACTCCACACATCTCGCACCTCGTAGTGTCCAGCAGACAACCCCGGAATCTCATGCCACTTGGCCTCCTTTGTAACTGTATTATTCAGAGTATTCACCATCAACACTAGATGCCCCTTGGTCGATGGACCAGCCCAAAACTCGGCAGGATACGTAGAGTTGTACGTCCAGTCAGGGTTGATTCCCCATTTGTACGGAGTAGCCGGGCGACCATAGACCTTGTCCTGGTTAAACGCCAGCAAGTGCTTGTTCTTCAACAAGTTGATGTTATCCTGCGACAGCTGGGAGAGATCCGTTCCGATGAGAAGGGGCGACTTCATGGCTGCCCACAGAGCAAAGTGCGTGCGTGTCTCAGCGACGGTCAAGTCGCCGTTGCCAACCTCGAGCATGTCTGCGTCGTTGTGGCCCCAGAAGCCGACGGAATTCATCTTGAACGAGTTCAAGTTGAGGATGTGCGTGACAGAGCCCCAGTCGGGAGAAATGTCGCCGCTCATGCGCCAGTTGATGCCCGTCGAGTTGCCCCAGGAGAAGACGTCGGCTGTGCCCCAGATGCACAGGCTGAGCACAATCTCGTGGCTTTGCTTGGCCAGGGCGTCTCGCATGGCGCCGAAGCGCTGGGCTGATTTGGACGTACTCCAGTCGTATCCTGGAGGAGCGAGGTCCGGCGTGTTGGCGGTGGTGCAGGTGCCATTGGGACCAGAGGTGGAAGCGTCTGGGATGCAGGCGACGTATTCGTCTTGCCAGTCTGAGGGAACGTTGCAGTTATCACTTGAACATGGTTAGCCAACGTTGGTCTTGTCATTCTCATACCTAAGCATGAACATGAACTTTAAACTCACTATTTCAGATCTAGTTGAATATGAATAGTTAGCTTTCAATACTCCCTGTTGTGGGATACATGTATGATACACTTACAATCAACTCCCCAGTTGGCAAAGTCGGCAGCATCGACATCCTCGTATCCGAGACTTGCTGGGTAGCCAGCGCAAGTGTCAGTTCCAGCAGCTGGCACATAGTTAGCATCAGGATGATTTCTCGATTTATCGGTCAAGGGTCGAGCAAAGGCAACTTACTACTGTAAATACCCAATTTCAAGCCCAGAGCGTGGACTTTTTGGGCCAATCCATCGATACCATCAGGGAAACGAGTGGTATTAGGAGCAATATGGCCGTCAACCCGCCCATCCTTCATCGACCAACAATCATCGACTAGGAATTGAATCAGCAGCTGCTGACTAGTAATCTGGGGTTATTGGCTTACTGTTGACATATTCGTATCCTGCGTCAAGAAGGCCAGAGCTCACAATCAGTTCGGCGGCTGAGAGGAATTTGCTTTCGTCAATGTCGCAGTGATACGCATTCCACGAATTCCATCCCAAACTTGGAACTTTTCCCTAGATATTTTTTCAATATCTCAGAATACAGAGACACATTTATAGGTGAGGGGGGAACACAATCTTACAGTGTGTCCATCGGGCATCGCAATTGCGCGTGCACCAGAGACAAGGAGCGCAAGGCCAGCCCAGACGGAAGGCTTTCCGCCACTATTGATTGAGCGAGATCCCATTTTCTAAAACTTTATTCAAGAGGCTTTGCTTAAAGAACAATAGATTTTGATGAAGTCGGTCGCCTTCCTCTTATGATGGAAGAGGTGTATCGCCACTTCTCTTGCGGTTCGGGGATTTAGCAATGAATAGCTGACTCCTCTGACTTGAACCACCACGGATTAAAGAGAGACAAGACACTGAGGGGAGTTGAATCGCATTTATAATTGTCCCACAATGCTCGGCTCAATGACTTTTTGGGAGAATTAACCCTACGGAAGTGCGGAGAGGGAGCCGTGTTACAACTCAATCTCCCTCAAATGCACGCACGTACATGCACACTATGATACGAGACAACTTCAACGCCAAGGGCCACTTATAGTCCAAAACAAAAGTGCCTCTTTACATAGTACCGTTTATAAGAGCCATCTAATTTCGGAATACAACAGGAGGAAGCTGGAGAGTTCCCTACCGAGGAAGCGCACCAACCGGAACGCACACAGCAGCATCATGGCCCATTGCCATTACAGCGTAACACTGGGCAAACTAGGCTTTGCTTTCTCAACACAACACAACACACCATGCATGCATACGCAACCCGGCGATGTTCCGTCGTGTTCGTTATTGGAGAATGACGCTCCACCCCCGCAATTTGAACCCAGGATGGACGGCACATGGTTCCGCAACTATGTCTAATGCGGGAGGCATCTGGCGATCCATATGCCGGGTGATGGAAGATCAGGTTATTCCCAGATTTCCTATTCGTGGGTTGGAACAAGGCTTTCTCGGGGTTGGGTAATGAGAATAGGCATTTCTTTTTGATCCGGATTATAATTCGGAGCATCTTGAATCTCCAGATTCTGGATTTCTAATTGCGAGGGTACACAGCTGGAGATTTCGGGAGATAGCAGGTATCATCGGTAGACAAATTAAACATATTACCACTCAAAGTAGGTATTCGGCAGCTGAAGCTAAAGTTCTTACGAGTGAGATGTGTCGCTTTCAATCAATGCAAAGATGAAGCCAATTTGAACGATGATGAAGCTTTTCGGACCACATCAAAGGCTCGCTTTCACATATGCGCTATTCGCATGTGAATATTCTCAAGGGTGAAAGTGTATATACAACATACAACTGGGAGAGGCCAAGAACCACTGCCGACGTCTACGGCTGGGCAACGGAAAATTCTCCGAATCGCATCAAGCATTGTAGGGAGAATTTAGGCGCCGGCTCCGAATTCCGCCATCATTGTATCCGACGGGATATTTTCTTCGATTCTCGATATGCTTATGACTACCGTTATATCCTGCATACGACTATCCGTAGTTTTCCTAGTCGATGCCTTAATCCGAGCATTATCGTGAGAATTGATCGCGCATCACTGGTTAACGGCCATCATAATCTTCCACAGCGCACGTGCAGAAGCACTACCGTGATACCGCTCGGATCCGATGTGATCAGTAGGTCGATGTTTCCTTCATATTCCTTTCTCATAACAGTAAAATCACTTGGGTATAAATAGAGCATTCTCTCATGCTCACCGGAGAGCTCCCAACTCAATATCTGTGCCTCGTGCTGTAATCCTTGGGGCTGACCACCAAACCTCTGCCCTTCTTTGCTCCCCGGTATATCGTTTCGATGATGTCAATGAGCTCTTGCTTATCCTCCAGTACCCAGTTGAGCTTGTTGTTGTTACCGGTACCGAAATCGCACATCATGTGCTTGTTGCGAAAGAAGAACAGAATAGAGCAAGGGTCGTATAACTCGTACATGGCGTTAAAATCGGGAACCTGTTTCTAGTTAAAAGCGGCTCTCACTCATGAAGCAAGATGAAACCTACCTCGTCAATGTCACATAGGTAAATGACGGCAAAGTTCTTGACGCGGTCGGCTATCTTGTAGAGCACTTCATCTTGTAGCATGCAGTCCTAATGACAGTCAGATTCTTGCTCATGAGAAAAGAAAAGCAGGAGATGGTTTCTCTTACCCGATCGTGGTCACGTCCAAACCGGATGACGACGAGACGGTCCTCTTCTATGGAACAGGTCAGCACTGAAATCACATGTGAAAATCATGATGAGCAACATTAAAGGGAATGACGAACCGGATAGAATGGCCTGGTCGACGTGCCAGCCGGAATTCAGATGCGGGAGAACGACGGATCCCATTTTGAGATGAGATAACTGCTTATGTGTTATATGGTGGAGATGATTGTCTGTCAGTTGAGTCTTGAGCCTTCAATTGCTTTGCTGAGATTTTGGGCGCTGAGCAGCATCGGGCTTCAGGTATTGCCGTGCCGTGTGGCTTGTCTTTTGTGTGGCGCATTTACAGCATAGAAAATACATGCACTGTTGCCTAACCTAGAGTCAAAAAGCTATGTAAAGAAATGACAAAGAAACATCAACATATATTGAGCCGGAATTTTCAGGCGTGAATAAGATCTCTATAAATAAATAAATAATACAGCATTAATTACATTACACCACCTCCAGGTCAAAGCAACTCTATGCCGGAATCTGAGCGATACACTCGGGTGCCACACTGTTCAAAACAGCAAGCGGATTCAACAAGCTTAGAGGATTAACGAAAATGTCGTTATCAGCTGCTTGCCAGAACAAATCAATCAAACCATCCTTGTTGAATCTCATGAACCGCATTCCCCTCGCACGATACTGGGCCCCATTAGGAGCAACTTCCGTTCCATTAACCATTGTAAAAGTGCCATTGCGCGTTCCCTGGAATATATATTCGGTGGCAACCCAGTTGCCTTGGCCAATGACAAACTCGTCGTGCTGCAGCAGATCCGGCACCGAAGTGTTGTAGCGAGTAAACAAGTTCACCAAAGAGGCACGACCTGTTGAGTTTCGGCCATCGGAAACAACCGTGACGTTCTCCGTGGCAAGGAGCCCGTTGGCTGAAGCGTTCTTGTTGTTGAAATTAATGTTGAATTGCGCAGCCTTCTCCTTGATTTTGAATGTGAAGCCGGACGAGGTGTTGGCAATAGGGTTTCGTACAATCGGCTCGAGGGGCGGCGGTGCTATCTCGCCAGCAAATTGAGCTGTTTGAAGTCCAGCTTCACCGATGCTGACGATGCGGCTGAGAAGTGCATCTTTATCGAAAATCATAGTCTCTGCCAGTGTTGTCTCAAAGCGAGAGCTGTTTGTAGTAATTCTGGTAGCACTAAGTAATGCGGCGATGTTTCCTTCAACAATGATGAGTCTGTCGAGGAACTGAGCTCGGAGTCCTCCAGTAGGATCAAACGCCAATGCCTGCTCAAAAGCAGCTCTTCCAAGATTTGTAGATCCGCTGAAATAAAGGTCGACATCGGCTGTGGCTAAGCGACCATTGGCTTGTACTCCCGCAACGGTGTTCTTGCTGAAATTCGGATGGAACGACGCGGAGTGGTTGGCAACTTTGTCGATGTATTCTTCTGTGAAGATGAGGCCTGGCACGCCGACTGGTTTCTCGAGGGTAGTGCCAGTGCCTAACATGGCCAGCACATAGGCAAGAACGGAACGCATTTTGATAATGATTTAGGATTCCTCTTGTGGTTTGAGAAATGTGTAATGTATAGTTGTATGTTCAATGATTCTAACTTCTATCAATCAGATTACTAGCGAAAGGGAAACAAAAGCAATAAGTACACGCAACCCTCGAATAAACACAACCAATTTGGCATTAATGATCTCAAGCAAAATAGCCCTATTCGTTTGAAAGGAGGCGATCCGACGGAGTATTCCAACGCGATCGTCACTTTTTATAATTTGATGTGGAATCATGGCTACCAAAAATAATCACTAAGACCACCTGGCGTGCCAAGCCTCTCCTGGTATGGAGTTTGGTGAGGCCGTGCATCTGGAAACATAGTCTGGAGAAACTATTTCCGAGGATAATCCCCAGCGATTGGCTGCTATAGGTTGGAATTGTTTGATGTGGGCGGTTGATGTGGTGATCAAGGTGTAAGCTTCAGCCCACTCAAGCCACTGCAACCAGGATTGGGGCGCGCTAATACAGCTGATACAGGAGATGGTAGACAATAGGGCTGAACAGCCGATGCTAAGACATTGGTAATATCTTATTCATCGACTTTGGTCGTCTCAGTACTTGAATACCTCATAGATTACTGCCATCTCCCCCTGTTTCACTTTGCATCCAATAGGATAAACCCCTACCTAGGGCAGCGGCATCTTTGAGGCTGTATGCATTACGCAGTTTATAGTCTTGCTATTCCGATGAATAGCTTATAACCTTAATTACTCTAAATATTAAAGATATCTCTATATTTTTGCTACACCAATTATCGCTGGCTCTGTGAAGTTTGGGCATGTGCGAACTATGGCTGCACCAAGAACTCGACATTCGTTTCGCCATATCATATGTCAACTTCTAGCAGCATCTTGGTATAATTACAGGTGGATTACAGCCGTTATCAACTGTTATCAGTAGCATAGCGTATATGTGACAAGATCGTTGACGATTATTAACCCTCTTGTTCCTCCAGAAAGATTCCTACTATTCGGAAGCCGGATTCAACCATACTCAACCGCGTTCAAATCGATTTCCAGCTACATTTACTAAGCATGCCACGATGAATAATAGTAAACAGCCCTCAAACCGGTAGGTTTATATACCCTTTCTGGGTTACGTTGGGCTGGAGCTGCCGCACCTAGCCACAACCGGGCGTTCAACTTTTGCGACTATGCCGAATATGCGGGTGTTGCTTTGAATGTATGCAAACCTGGCGCCACATCGCCCAGTGCTTTGGATATCGTTGACTATTATAAATCTGATGATTGGATATCTTTGAAGAGATGACCCCCGCTAGGTCGGACGAAATAAACTTACTTTAACATTTCTTAGGTCCTTACGCATATTAAACTTCTATGGCAACGCTCATGTCGCCAATGACGCGGTGCTCCATTGGAGATGCCGAACAGCTCCGTTGTGACAGCTTCATTGCTCTCGAACTGTTCACGACGCAGGTAGAGTTACGATGCGACAGCTATAAAAGATGGCATTGCACCAGCGTTCTATTCAGAAAAAATCATCAACAGAATCTCATCAACATCATCATCACACACAATCACCGATATAACAACACAACCAACCAGCATCTCATCAATTGATACTCTTCATTTCCCCAAAACCAACTCCACACTACAATACAAAATGGGTGCTCTCGAGGAACGCAACAAGGCTATCGTTAACAAGTATTTCGAGGAATACTGGGTCAAGGGCAATGTGAACGTGGTCGACGAGGTCTGCTCCGACGACTTTCTCCAGAGCTATCCCAACCATGGACCTCGTCATGGCAAGGAGGGAGCAAAGACCATGCTGAGGGAGTTTATGGAGGTATTTAATAATCACCCCAAACAATATGGACTCAGAGGAGACTAACAGATATAACAAGGCATTCCCCGACTTGACCTTCCGAGCTTACCAGACCCCATTGATTGCCGAGGGCGACTATGTAGCAGCCCAATGGGTTGGCGGCGGCACTCACACTGGCCGTGCCTTTGACGACTTTACCGTGGGCGAGCTCAAGACGCCCAACACCGGCAAGAAGATTCACTTCTCTGGCATGACCATTTTCACTCTCAAGAATGGAAAGATTGTTAAGGAGATTGCTGAGGAGGGCGGAATCACTGTTCTACAGCAGCTCGGAATTGTTACTCCCCCTAAGCCTGGCAAGGAGATTGTTTATGACAACAATGGTGACCAGGTTTACTAATGGACTGATGCAGTCCTTGCTATGGAATGGTTATACTATATAGACAGGTTCATTCGTTAAATTAAAATGATGTATCTACAAGCACTTCTGCACAAATACTCCGTATATGTGAATGCCCTTTATCCAGATCAAAGAGAAAACACCGGGAGTTTGCACTGAAGCTCAATATAGAGTAAACATTTGTTTGAACCTCAATTCCATGTTATGCTGCAGCACTGCTACTCAAGGAGGATTAAAATTCGTTGTGCGGATCCCTGGCACGGTCTAGTTGCCGACACGGTATAATAGCATGGCTTCTGCGACAATTGCTAAAAGTTGAAGATAGGGCTGTTGGTGTAGTTGATCAGTAGCCAACGAGCTTGCGAATTGGCAAGGTACAGCAGGCTAGCGAAATCCTCCCGCTTTAAAGTGTGTTCAGCCGGGTAGGGGTCTCTAGCTGAAAGGAGCTTGATTCTGGAGGAATACAACACCTGTGGAGCAGTGGATTTGAAGCTATTGGCAGTCTATTGTAGTGCTGCATATTCTCAGCTATTGGAAAACGTTCTAAGCCACGTGGAAGCCGCACAAGTTATAGTTTCAGCGGAGACAATTTTCCTTTAGAGGATGAGGAATGCTGTTTTATTATAAAAACATTAGATACTCCCTTGTGCATAGATCTTCCAGGGCTATGATCTCGAAAACCATAGATCGAAACACTGATACTTCATTTGCGCTTCATACTATCGCATACATTACCCTTGACATCTTGCTTAGAGTTGCTCATAATGTCTGAAACAGTTTCCATGAAAGACCTGGAGGTTCGCAGATTCGTGAGAGAGTTGCAGAAAAGAGATTCACCTCTTCGCATTGACTGTACGAAGGCCATGATGTCCTTTCAAGATGAACAGAGAGACGCAGAGTTCAAACGAGTCCTCAAGAAGCACGGTTATGAGCCTCTTTCGATAGAGAAGTTGGTGGAACTTCTGATGAATCCTCCACAGGATGTAATCGCCCCCGTCGATAAGACTGTTGAAAGTAAACCCACGATCGATTTGGGTTTCCTTGCAGGCGTCTATCTGATCACCTCTCCACCCTGGCCTTCAATCCGAGAGATTACGCAGCTTGTCGTAGAGGACTATTGTATCTCTTGGATGGAGAACGGTTTGAGAAAAGCATTCAAGCCTACGGTAGCGGTGCACGAGAAGGTTGCTTTCGATGGAAGGAAAAATTCGGAGTATCAGGTAGAGTGGGGTGACAAGGAAACGGAATGGTTTTCAGTGCGATTTTCGACGCAGTTTGACGACTCGACGCATAAGTTGAAGCAAATGTTTCTAGGATTTCGGAATATTCAGGGTGGGATGCAATGGCCGTTTGGTGGTATTCGGTCAGACAAGGCCATTTAAGACGATGCAGACTCAGTTGGCAATCGCAGCGGAGTTCCAACCGAAATCACTCTCTTCGGCGCTATTGACTATTTCATCCATGGACGTGCGGCAAGCTAAAGAAAAAGGTTCTGGAAAATTGAATAACAGAGGGGAGTTTCTGGGAGACATTGAGCGTCAGAGAAGGGAAGCGCCGGAGAAAGAATTCGAAGAAATGCCAAGTGACAGCAATCACAGGCATGAGAGAGCTCCCGAGGATAGGATGACCTAAAAAGTTGAGCTGCCTAAGTTTGTCTAAATCGCAATCGGCACAAGCCAGTCGAGAGGCACTGAGAGGTGGCATAAGGGTCTGTCCTCACGAAGGACGAATGACGCAACTCGCCGGCAAGCATCTTGAATTCACATTTGGTAACAAGTTGTATGATCTGTCGGTGCATGTTAGAGATCCGCCTCATCAAGGTATTTGTGGCAAAAGTCGGTTGCAAGGTCAGGGTCATGGGAAACTTTCGCCGAGATGCTGGCTGTCTCAATGGACCTGGCAGCTTCTAAACTCTGGCTCGGGATAAGCCTTCATAACTTTAAGCTGGGCGACAGACCGAATGACAAGTACGTTTAGTTTTATCGAGTCAGAACTGGGGTTCTTTTGTGCTTTCATAGAGTCGCGATATACATCCATGTATCTGGGGTACGTGAAACAGGCCACACAATGGGTCCATCGATGTGCTACTTTTCAACCAGAGAAAGTAAACAAAAGTATTGAAAACATGCGTGTAGTCTAAGTCCAGAATTCGCGTTGATGCATTTACCGATCTTGCTCAACTTCCACCGGCGATAATCCAATTCAGTCAATTTCCCAACTTAGCCAAGTTAGACCCTGAACGTGATGACATCGTCCGCTGATAGGTCTCACTAAGGCCCTGATGCAATTCGCCTGATAGAATATCAGCCGGCTGATATTGTTGCATAAGTCAGCCGCTATACGTATACCCAATTTCACAAGATTTCAAGCCCGTAGGCGGCTGCTATAGCTGAAATAGTGTTTTTTTATTTTTATTACCGGGAAGGTTGATTTTGATGCTGCTGTCATGACAAAGAGGTGACAAGGATTTCAAAAATACTTACAGGCTTCCCCACTCATGCAGGTAAAACAGAAGTACTCTTATAAGCCGGCTGATATTTTATCAGGCGAATTGCATCAGGGCCTAATAATGTACCTTGACTGCGTTAGCGGGGGGGTTGAACCGCGACTTTAATATTTTCTTGTCGCGTTTTCGAATTAATGCCTGTAGACTTCATATCCGTAAAATGTTTTAATTCCACGATAACATAGGCCTGATACTTCCTCCATTCAATTGTCGTCAATCATGTCGGAAACACCTACACTACAAGAACCTCTACAAGAACCTCCTCTACCACCAATTCTCGAGCGTAATGGTTTCCAGTTGCGCAACAGAGTGTTCAGTATTGACGGCGTCGAGCGTTATGATGGCCCGCGTTTACAGAAGCTATTCAATCCTTCGACTCTCAGTCAACCGCAAGATCAAAGATATACGGAAACAGACACCCTGAAGCTGTTCAAAAAGCGATTTTTCACTGCTCAGTTGCAATTCTATGAAATCCCTTTCAAGAAGTCATCCAGCAAGCCGCAACTATACCATCTGCTGCAAGATGCAGTTCGTCAGGGCAAGGTAACATCCCCCAATTCTATACACATCACACAATTTGACCACTAGACATCTCATTTCCCATAATGTCACCATTCCTAATTCGCGGGTAAATATAGTGCGACCGTCTTCCTCTATCAATACTGGAACTAGAGACTATAATGCGAGCCGATCATGAGCCTTTGCAGGCGGAGTGGGAGGCCAATTATATAGCATGGCGTAAAGAGAAGAGGCGAAGGAACGATGAGGCCTTGAGGCTTGCCAGGCGAAGGGAAGATGAGGCCTTTAGGTCTGCTAGATCAGCCAGTGAAAGGGCGGCCCTGGATCCCGAACGATTCATTGCCACGTACTTCTTGACGAATGGAAAGCAGGATATGACCAAAGTTAGGAAAGCACTGGTTCTGCGCAAGGTGCAGAACGCACGGAAATTTGAGGTTATGGCAAAGAAAAGAGCACCCAGCCTGTTCATCTGGCACCTTCGGTCAGATCCCAATGTCTACATCGGATGGAGTAGGGAGAAGGTTCTAGATTTGGCATACAGAACAACAAAAGATGATGAAAAGGTAAACAAAGCCCGGCTAAAGGCATTGTGGGAACAGCAGCTGGAAAGACACCGGGAATATATCGCTCAAGCACAGCTCGGAGAGCCGAGCAGAGGGCCAAGCAAACAACCTGAGGGGTTCAGTCTTGATCGATGCAAGGGCTCTTACGTTATCCGCTGCAAGGAGATCGCAGACGAATGGCTGAGTTTTCTAAAAGGACGCACTTTCACCATGGATATATGGAGCCGAGATGAAAATACTCTGGTCGCGGCCTTTGACTTTGGCCTAATAGAGGGAACTATGATCCTCGGCATGACGGAGGACCTACTCAAAGACGATCCATACGAATCCGACCAAGACGACGAAGCCCGTTTCAGTGACGAAGAAGAGGAGGAAATTAGTTCGGAGGAGGAAATGCGTCGTTTTCAAGAATGGGCCAGCGGAAGAAAGCGCAAGCGGAGGGATGAAGCTGAACTGGAGGCCAAACGGCAGGCCAAGGCAATGAGACGCGCCGCGGAGCCCGTCCCTGAATTCCGACAACGCCGTGTATACTGTCGAGCTCATGGCCGCAGAACTGACAAGGGCCAAGTCACTTATGAGCCTGACGCTGGCCACCTAGATTTCCGGACCGATGACTGTGTGGAATTCGCTGGCCGAATCTATCTAATGACGTGGGTTGGTAAAAACGTCTGGTTCTACGGCTACAAGGTTTCAGACACGCCGCGTGTGGAGCCGGAAGACTATCATACATTGTTTAAGCGATCTGGGTTCAAGCATATAAAATCGGATGTAAAGAACTTGTAGATAGGAAATATATCCTGGAGTATCTGCCGTTGCTTTTCCTTCCCTGGCAATTCATGCGCATAGTACATTATAGACTTTAGCTGAAGACCGGCTGTAAGTAAGCCGGCATTATTCCTTTGACCAAGTTCTTCTCCGCAAAGTCAATGGTTTGCTAGGAGTCTTTTGTTCTTCTTGTAGCAGGTGCTAAAGACTATATCACCGAATCGCCGAATCTCCGTTCTTCTATAGCATTCATTTGTTATTCATGACTGTCACCTTCCTTCTATACGGCAATCTTTTTCACCAATAAGACATTCATCTCCTGAGAATCAGCAGCCTGGATTCATATTTCGTGCCAAACACATTGCCCTCAATGGCAGGACACACTCCTATAGGCCAGAACATATTAGGCCATGGATCACAGCTCTAACTCATCCCCCATTCGCTTATCTGTCAAAAACTGGCTAGAATCGTATGCTAAAATGCTTAATACCCGCAAATTACTTGCGGTCTAACCGTTGGATGACAGGCTAAACAACGATCGAATGAATGCCGACCTCGTCGGACTTGTGTGCGGTCTCCGCCCGCTCAAGCCGCGGAAAGATCTCTCTTCTACCGCTAGTCGTCTCTTTTAGTCGTCTCCTTCTCAGGTTCTATTTGATTTCTGACATCACAATTTTAAATTATTCTTATTAAGCGGTAGAATTAAAACTCCGAAAACCAGTCAACGTGTCTAGTCTTCTCTCATCAGGTATCATGCTCTGTATATGGCAAAGCATATCTCTTCAATCATTAACAGTATCACCTCTTCATATAATAGGTAAAAGAAAGAAAGGTGTACAATCCCATTTCACCTGGAATCATGTGGCCAAGAAGCTGAACAAGTGTCGTCAAGCTTTGTTTTGAGCTTAAATGTGAATCTTGAATCAAGCATTTCTACACCGTAGAGCCCTGCAAGCCCATCTGCGCCTCCCATTATAGGATTAACAAGTGCTTAATTAGTATGAAAATAAACCTCTAGCTGAGTAGCTCTTGCGAATGCCGACTAGGCACGGCATTCATCATTCAACCTACTCAACGCCGTCTGTTCGGCGATCTGTCATGCTTGCCAAGCTCTGGTGTTTCAAAGATCTTGCACTAGTATAGTATATTTTTGCGAGAACTTGCAGAACCCACCAAGCCATGCCTAGTAGCTTGTTATGCTGATGCCAACGGGCCATTGCCAGTGCGACCCTATTACCATTCGATTCTTACATCTCGCAAACGGAATAGGCAACCGCTGGCTTTATACGGATTGTCGTCGGCAGTATTCTGAATATACGTCCTGATGCAACGTTACACGTCATAAGTTTAATAAAGAAGGATAATATGGAAATGGCAATTGTTTGTCGGATCTCGCAGCCACCGACGAGCCCGCTAGGCCAGCATGACAGTTGGACATGATTCCTCTAAATATGAATGACCCAACCCCCCAATTTTAGCATATTATAAGAGCTTTCAAGTAACTTACAAGAAACATTATCATTGAAACTAACGATTTGTTTAACTTATTCCAATCCTTTCGTAGTTACCGACGATGCGTTTCGCCGTGGTTCTCGCAACGATGGTTGGGCTGGCCGTTGCCGTGCCCAAGTCGCCTCTTTACAAGAGACAGTGTTATTCCCAACCCCAAGGCTGCTGTCTGAAAACCACAAATTGCCAGACTTGTTATGAACAAACTGTGCCTTTTCCATGCAACTGTGAATGCTTGGAATATGGAGGCTGCCCCTGCACTGGGATTGACTATGATCTGGACCCCCCGCAGTGTGTCCTCTGGAGCGCTGGGCCTGACGGACATGTGAGTTGAAGATATTTTATACGCTCTATTGTCGAGTTTTCTATGGCCATGGCTAACTGTTGATGTAGTGTTAAATTCATCTCCAATTCATGTAGCAGCAAAGTGTTGGGGGGTGGGCTCATTTCGGCGGAATACACTGCTTGTAACTTCAATGGGTTCGAATCTGTGCCAACGCACTCGATGACACGACAGGAGCACTTTCAGACTTCAAAGAGAGTTTATGTTACAAACAAAGACATGCAATGAAGCTCAATGTTGTTGGTCCAACGGAATGTTGGCAAGACCTTGTTCCTTGGCATAAACCGTGCACGTGATGTAGGCAACCTCCCGTCCTTAAATTGACTTCCTCATTTTCTTCACGATCATCTTCTTCTCCATCCACTCTTCCGATCCTCAAGGTGAGCAACATGCCGACACCACTTCACATGCGCTTCCTTCGTAACCACTTCGATTCAGAATATGAGGTTCTGCATGCATGCATCCGCGACGAAGATCTTCAACGGCTACAGCAGCTACTGAGTGCTTCGCCCGCCCCGGACGTTCAGTATAATTCTTACGGATTTGGTCCGCCAGTTCATTTCGCTTCATGGTGTGGCAATTTGGAGGCCGTCGAAATGCTTCTAGCAGCTGGCGCAGATCCTCTACTTGTGAGCGAAGGCGGCGAGGAGCAGCTCATAGCCATCGCATTCGCTGCTGCAAGGGGTCACCGAGACATTGTCAAGCGCCTCTGGGGGTTTTGCCCACCGGAAGTTCATGTGCGAAGAGGCAGAAGGTATTCATCGTGCTTCATTATGGCGGCAAATCACGGACATGCTGCTATTGTGGAAGATTTGCTAGACTGGTGGGATGGCTGGCCACACGAGTTGAAGTATCATGCACTGGTTGGCGCTGCAGTGCGATGGCGCCTTGCGGTAGCTACTTTGCTTTTACGCAGAACATCATTTGAGCAGTCCACTCTCCAAGAAGCACTTCGGCTGGCTACATATCGCAGAGCTTTGTTGACTGACGATGACAAAGGACATCGCGAGGCCATTGACTTCCTGAACCAGCAACTCGTGGTTGAGTTGTTGATTGATGCCGGAGCAGATCCGAATGAATGTCCAAACAACACACCACCCCTCATATACGATGTCGCTTCTGACGCAAACCTTACCGGTGTGCTCAAGTCTCTGCTTGAGAAAGGCGCAGACCCCAACAAAACCGACGGGTCTGGTAAGTCTGCTCTGCATGCTCTTGCTGAGCCGGTTGCATTAGCCGGTCCCATCGGTATATTTGGCCGACCGATGCCTGTAACGATGAATGAGACTGCGATTCGCCTCGTGTTACAACACCAAGGTTCCGTTTCTCAGCCAGACAATTCAGGTGAGTGTCCCTTGCACCGGGCCGCCTATGGACTAGATTTGCGTCTCTTCCGCCTATACTTGTCATCCTGTCCAGACCAAAGCCAAGAGTCTCTGCTTCAGTTAACAAACCATCACGGGGAGACGATGCTTCATTTTGCTGCCGCCGGGTGTCACATTGAGGTAATGGAGTTTCTGATTGCTCAAGGTTTGGATGTCAATGCAATCAATTCCAACGGCTGGACACCCTTGATGTGCGCTCTAATTCCTATCGACCGTCGATATTATCGGGTCAAGTCGCCCATCGAAGCGATACAAGCAGCTCAGTTTCTTCTCTCTCACGGCGCCGATACTAGTACCGTGACAGAAGAGGGTTTGACGCTGCTACATGTCCTCTGCCTGCATAGCGATAGCGATGTCAACGGTAAGATGGCAGATTTGACTAGAAAGCTCATATCCGGCGGTGTCGACCCGGAAGCTCGTGCTCGTCTGTTGAGCCCAGACAGCAAGACTATCGCGCCCTCTCTCGGCCTCCCCTGGGGCCACCGTATAAGGGGCGTCATGACAGATCCGCCAACACACAACATGGTCATACAGCCTGCGCTGGCGCCGTTGTACTGGGCAGCCCAGCGTGGCGCTGTCGGTGTCATCAAAGCACTCTTGGCTCATGGCGTTGATGTTTCATCAATGGACGATCAAGGTATCTCTGCCACCAGAATGGCGGCCAACTCAAAGTTTTTGGAGAGGCAGCCCGAGCTTGTTGAAACCATTATTGGGCTATTACTGGCTGCCGGTGCTGGATTTTAAGGTATTTGTGTAAAGTTTCTATCTGTGTGATATACTGCCTGGCTGTGGGACAGGAGAAGGTAAAGTACATGTTAGGTAAGGTAGACAAGCAGACAAGGTGAGATGAATGCGTGGGCATTGAATCATCCCGGGCCATGTGAACGTAGTGTAGCTCCATTTCAATTAACTGAAATCGTGGTTCTTTCTGTAAACGATTCTTTAGAGTGATATATTTGAGAGTCACAGGTATGTATTGCGATGATAAGTCACTGGTTGCTTTGTGGGGCAGTTGTCGATATCCGCTGGCATACGGATATAAGTAATGAGCTTCAAGTTGGCTCGATAAGCAAAATAAAAAGGACAAAAGCACGGCATGATAGAGCTTGACTAATGCATTTCAGAACGTAAACTTGATCCAAACCTATGCAAAGACCTTGCTAGCATGTGAGAGCCTGCGTTACGGTAAGCCATGTGGTGAGCTGAGATGTCGCTGTTTCAGGCATGTAAATGGACTGAGCCAAGTAGAATCATATCACTCAATGCGGTTTGTAATAGCCAGCTGGACTATCAATGGAAGGCTTGTAATTATAGCCGAGCCTTTCTCGAATTGATCTAATCGTCGTGTTATGACATAACGGAATTGCCGAGATACAGTGTAAGTGTCATAGACCGCCCAAAACACATCGCGGCTGGTAAGGCCTTCATACAACATGGCTTGAACTCCAATGGCAAAAAAAAAATAATAGTGATAAATAAACCGTTATTTTATCGACATCTTTTTTTCTCTTTTGTTCCTTTCCCCCTATCATGCCATTATGGGGACGAAAGGAAGACACGCCTTGAACGTCCATGGACGAAGGGATCGCCGTCTAGATGTGGGGATCGCCCATCTGCCGGTCACGTTTCCCGTCATGTGACTTACGCAATCCGCTCTCCGGAGTCCCAACTAGTGAATCGCCGCCGCACTTTGAACAACCGGGCATATCCTCCAACCACAACTCCCAGCCATTGCGGCCTCAAACCACATCACAGCAACCCGCAAAACACACAAAGGAGCGCCTCTCCTTCTCCGGCACAGCAACCCTGAACAAATGGCCCTCCTCCGACACACCGTGCGCGCGGTGCGATGCGCCCGCAAGCCGCTCGCCATCAACTCGCGAAGCCTCTCCATGACGTCCCGACGACAAGGCGGCCACGGCAACGAGTCACAGTTCGAGCCCCCGTCGGGATGGCTCTGGGGCATCAAGCCCGGCGAGAAGCCCGAGCCTGAGGGATGGGAGTGGCCCATGTACCTGTTTGGCGCCAGCCTGTTGGTTGCGGGTGTTGCGCTGGCTTTCAAGCCCGATACTTCGTGAGTTTGCAGCCGTTGTTTTGCTGCGTCCAGGGATGAATCGACGATATCTTTGCTTCCGAGGGACCTTCCTTGTTTTTCTTTTCTTGGGGACTCTCTCGGGTGGGGGATTGGGACCGTGGAAGTGGAAGATATTGTTGGCTTCGTTGCTGCGCTATTTTGATTATGGAACATACACTGACTTTACGGTTCATAGCGTCTCTACCTGGGCTCTTGAGGAGGCACGAAGGAGATTAGAAGCCGAGGGTGTTCTGCCAGACCCATCAAATTCGGAGAAGAAGAACTAAGGAGTGTGGCTGGTGTGACGACGTGGAGGCGGTTGACGAGTCGGGTTCATGTTCACATAGAGGAGAGGAGGGGGGAAATGGTATATCAGACTCGGGGAAAGGAGTGGGGTGGGAGCATCGTTGGAAGTTGCCAACATGTACATGTTTACGGCATTTTATTTTCCTGGTTTTCTATCGTTACAAAGACATGGTCCCTCAAACGGCACGAATATTAGACTGGGTTGTTGGACAAAAATGATTCATGATTGCACTGCCAATGCTCAATATGTGACGGCAAACTTATAATACGCTAACCAAATGGTTTCCCGGTGTCTATTCTTCTTTTTTGTTCTTCTTCTTCTACCCCTTACACCTTGACGCTCCACTCGTGCTCAATGTCGCCGTACTGGATGGCCTCCATCCACTCCTTGACCTTGAGCGCAATCTCGCCAGATTCTTCAGTCTCCTTCAGGCCACAGTCAACGAGCTCGCCCTTCCATGAGATCTTCCTGATAGGGCTGACGATAGCGGCGGTTCCGGCACCAAAGGCCTCCAGCAGGCGGCCCTCCTTAGAGGCTTCAGCCAACTCTGCCATGGTGTACTTGCGCTCGCTAATCTTCCAGCCCTCGGGAGCGAGGCGCTCACGGGCAAGCGCAAGGACAGAGTCACGAGTGACACCCTCAAGAATGGTGCCGTCAAGAGGAGCAGTGACGAGCTCCTTCTGGCCGGTAACCTTGTCCTTGATGGCAGCAAACATGTTCATGGTGCCGACCTCAGTGACGTACTCCTCCTCGCCGAAGAGCCACAGGTTCTGCTGGAAGCCACGGCTAGCAGCCTCCTGCTGGGGGACGATGCAAGGAGCATAGTTGGCACCAAGCTTCTTGTCACCAACACCACCGGGCCAAGCGCGGACGGCGTAGTTGGTGGCCTCGAGAGAGACGGCCTTGAAGCCGGTGGGGTAGTAAGGGCCAACAGGAGAGGCAATCACGTAGAGCAAGGCAGAGCCGGGGGCGCCAACACCGAGCGTGCTCTGGGTACCGATCAAGGTAGGTCGCAGGTAAAGGGAGTAGCCTCGCTGGGCAGGGATGAAGCGAGAGTCGAGCTTGGCGAGCTTGGAGATGAGCTCAACGAGGGCGGTGGGCTCAAAGGTGGGCAAGGCAATTCGAGCCGCCGACTTGTTGAGACGAGCCATGTTCTTGTCAGGACGGAAGAGCCGAATGTCGCCATTCTTGTCCTTGTAAGCCTTCATGCCCTCGAAGCACTCAAAGGCATAGTGGAAAACACAGGTGGCCGGATCCAAAGACAGGTTCTGGTAGGGAGTGATGCGAGGCTCAAGCCACCCATCGTCCTTTGTCCACTCAATGGCAAGCATGTGGTCTGCAATGAATTGTCAACCACGCTACACTTTACACACTCATACAACACAGAAAACTTACCAGTAAACTCCTTGCCAAAGACGAGGTCCTCGGGCTTGAGCAACTCCTTGGGCGCCTTGGTCTCCTCCACGGAAAGTCTTGAAGCATCCAGAGGGCGCTGTTTTGAGTGAGAAGCGGCCTCAGCCTTGATGCTGTAGAAACGGGCGGCAGGGCGATACGCAGGAAGGAATCGCGAGGCTCGGGTTGCGCTTAAGAGCGCCGTTCTGGGGAAGGCTGAACGCATTGTGATTGTGAGTAAGGCTGATGTGGTTTTTCTTTTTAGGCCCAGCGGGATTCCAGTTATATACAGCGGCAGATGATCTAAAAAGGTATAAGACCGCCGGTTCCTCGCTCGAACAAATGCGGCTGAACTCCTTTTTGCCCAGGCAACCTCGCCAATTGGACTTCTGGACAAATTTATATATGGAATTGTCAGAAGGAAGAGGAAGAATCGCGAAGACGGAGAGGGTGGATAAGGATAAGGCGAAGAGTAGACTAACAGCCCGGAGCGGTACCGGACTTCGGGCTTAGTCGTGCCTGACGGAGTACATCGTGGGTACCAGCATCATACGCACTTATACGCCTTGGCTTGCGGTACCTACAAGTTAGCGCCGGGCTTGTTGTTGCTGAACAGCGAGGCTTGGTGCTCAGGCTACTGTAGTACATGAATTACTGCAATTAGAAATTGCCCGGAGATGGTTCAACTGGCCGAGGGTACCCGCGCAAGCCGTGGCAGGCCGCTGAAATTAGTGTACTCGATGCATTGTTACTTGCTGGTCTGGGCAGGGACAACGATGACAATGTCGAGGAGTCACCGATATAGGAGAAGCGTGGACTGTAATGGTTTGATTGCACTCATCTGCGTTGTTGGTGATGTATGAGTTTGGCTAATTGGATTTGGGTGAATCATATTTCACATATGCCAACTCTTTCTGGGTACAGTACCTAGAGCTGCGTATTTCAGGGACTGATTAGCACCTCAGTTCATTGGCAGGTTTGTCTCTCTGTACCTAATGCACGCGTTACTAACGTCAATGTTCTTAGTCATAAGCCTACTAAGAGCACCTGTGGCTTGCAGTCGTGGCGCAGTGCCTCCAAGCTGCTTGATAGCATCATGTTATCAGTGGCGTGGCCAATAGCAGAACAGCTTCGAATAGCATCAACATCAATCTGGCTCCATGCAATTCGGACAATCTCCAAAACGCGTGTCATCGCTCAGCCTCGCCTTCTGATTTGGCCAAGCGGCAGTACATACGCAAACCCTCCCGCTGCAACGCCCTCAGCCTCGAAATCCTGCTGTACCACTCCAAGTGCGCTGGCGCATTTAATCCGTGCCATCAGGCCGTTTTGGCGCATTCAAGATCGTGTCTCTTTGTTCCGTTTGTTTGCTCGCAATGAAATGATCTCTTAATTAACAAGACTCTCTTCTACACGACCCATCATGTTCTCCTCTGCGCTCAAGTCCTTTGGCAGCACCAACATCTCCTCCAACTATACGATATCTCCGAATCCCACATCAACGGCCGGGCCATGGAAGATTTACGATGCGAAAAAGAAGTCCACTGGCAAGACGTACAGCGCCTTTGTCTTTGACAAAAAGGCCCTAGACGCACACGGCAGTTCTGTGGGCAAGGGCAATGCCGCATCCTATAAACGCAGCGTCGAGGAGGTGGTTGAACGCCTGAAAAAGGAAGCGTCCAGTTTGGCCAAGCTGCGACATCCGAGCGTCCTCGAACTTGTCGAGCCGGTGGAGGAAACAAGAGGCGGTGGTTTACAATTCGTCACAGAAGCTGTCACTGCGTCGCTGTCAGGCTTACTACAAGAAAAAGACGATCAAGAACGCTCTGGCCCTGGAGGACGATCCAGCCGATACGTTACAGAGGATGCCGACGGCGTTCGCAGAAGGAGAGAAATCGAAATTGACGAGCTGGAAATCCAAAAGGGTTTATTACAAATCAGCAAAGCATTGGAGTTTCTACATGACAATGCGGGCCTTGTTCACGGCAACCTGACTCCGGATGCAGTGCTCATCAATGCCAAGGCATGTCCAACTCTTCTATATGAGCGTTATCGTCCGTAGGCTTCGACAACTAACCATGTAATAGTCTGACTGGAAGATTAGTGGACTGTCGTTCTGTAGTCCCGCAGACAACTCGACCAAGCCTACCTCGATCCATGGCATTAGTCTGCATGAGGTCCTCAACTTGGACCCCAGGTTACCCAAATTTGTCCAATTAAACCTGGACTACACCTCTCCAGATTTCGTCATGGATAACAACCTGACCCCCTCTGCCGACATGTTCTCACTCGGTTTGCTGTGTGTTGCTCTATACAATTCACCCCACCAGTCACCGATAGAGTGCCATGGAAGCCTCTCTTCGTATAAAAGGACGTTTTCCTCGCCTTCCACCGTCCCCACGACGACCAACAACTATCTCTCGTCCAGACCACTGCCCAGAGACTTATCAAATCATGTGCTCCCAAAGCTCATCACAAGGAGACCTGCACAGAGAATGACAGCCAGAGAATTCCAGCAGAGCGAGTACTTTGACAATGTCCTTGTCTCTACAATCCGGTTTCTCGACACTTTCCCTGCTAAAACTCCTAATGAAAAGTCTCAATTCTTGCGAGGCCTCAACAAAGTCTTGCCCTCCTTCCCTAAGTCGGTTCTGGAAAAGAAGCTTTTGCCGGCGCTGTTGGATGAGATGAAGGATAAGGACCTTCTTTCTCCCATCTTGCAGAATGTCTTCAAGATACTCACCTTGCTGCCGGCAGCGCGGAGAGCGTTTAGTGAAAGGGTTCGGCCCGCCTTGAAGGCTGTCTTTGTGGAAAACGCAAAACAGAGCCAAGAGAAAGACCCTGCTCGGGACGCTGGCCTGATGGTCTTCTTGGAGAACATAGCAGTAATAGCAGACAACAGTAACGGCGGGGAGTTTAAAGATGGTGAGCATTCTCATTTACCCCAAATTTGATTCGATTCTGCTCATGACTGACACGAATGCTCCAGACGTACTGCCTGTTATTATAGCAGCCATCGAGTGTCCAACTCCTGCAATCGTTGATGCAGCTCTGAGAAGCTTTGCCGTTGTGCTACCCGTCCTAGACTTTAGCACAATCAAGAACGAGCTGTTCCCCGTTGTTGCTGCAGTATTCAGTCGAACAAACAGTCTTGCCATCAAAGTCCGCGGTCTTCAGGCTTTCGTCGTCCTCTGCGGCGGCTCCAACGATTCTAGTGCAGACGATGCAGGCCTCAGTGGCTTGGAAGGAACCAAGAAGACGTCATCATCCAGCGCTCTGGATAAATACACCATGCAAGAAAAGATTGTGCCTTTGGTCAAGGGTATTAAGACAAAGGAGCCCGCCGTCATGATGGCTGCGCGGGACCTGATGTTCGTGGTCGGGCAGACAGCCGACGCCGATTTCGTGGCCATGGATATCCTGCCAATTCTGTGGAGCATGAGTTTAGGGCCGCTTCTCAATCTCAAGCAATTCCAGTCTTTTATGGACCTCATCAAGACGCTGTCACGTAAAGTCGAAGACGAACAGACGAGAAAGTTGCAAGAGCTTTCCGGCTCCATCAACGGATCCACAACCGGCATCAACGAAGACTTTATGGCGTTTGGCGGAGTGACTGGAACCGCGTTCGATGCTACAAACGGCAACGAGGACGACTTTGAAGCGCTGGTCAAGGGAAGAACAGGAGGTAGCTCGAGTGCCGCAAGGACGCCAAGCTGGGAAGACTCACCGCATGTGGCCGCCGCCAGCGTCAGTCGATCGTCAACGGCAACTCCCCAGACTCCGTCCTTTTCCTGGTCAACGCAGCCCCCTATGAGCCCTCCCGTGAAGCAGACAAGCACGCTCCAAAGCCAGCAGCCTTCTTTCCGCACCGTCACTCCTGACCTCAACCGCTTTGAAGTCATGACGCCCAGCTCGACACAGTTCAGCCAGCCTTTGCAGCCGACGCAATCTGGTTTCCAGCAAACGCCGGCACAGCAGTCTGCAACAAGTTTCGGTTGGTCGTCCACCGCTTCAACTGCAGCCAAGAGCTTCACACCGCCGCCATTGGCATCAAACTATTCTTCAACAATGTCAAACTCCAGCTCCGGCTCCGCGTTCGGCCAAGGCATGACCAGTTCCATGTCCAACATGTCTCTCAACTCGCTCAACGCCCAAAGACCCACGCTGGGCGACTCTCGCGGCTCATCGTTTTCCCTCGCACCACCTCCGGCTGGTAACTCGATGACAACTCCCTCTTCTTCAGGACTATCAGGATTCAGTCTCGCGCCACCTCCAGCAGGATCGCAAAACGTGTGGGCTTCGAGCAGTCCGTCTCAACAGCAGAAGCCAATGGGCTTTGGTGGAATGAACAACAACTCAATGGGGGCCGGAAGTTCGTTCTCAAGTAGCATACCTCAGCAACCCCAGCAGCAGCAGCAGCAGCAGCCAAAGTCTGGCCTAGACAAGTACGAGAGTCTGATTTAGCGTAGAGTTGTTATTTTCCTTACTACTTAATAATCTGCTATTGGGACTCCGTGTTTGGAACGAAGAGAAGGGGTGTAATTTGTACAAAAAGGATGAGAGGGCCATGAAATCGCCTTGCCAGTCAGGTAACTAACTATCTGCACGGACAAGGTCTGAAGCGTCACAAAAAGGGTTAAAAAGGCCGGGCAGTCTTCTGCTGCGGGAACGCATATGGACTGAGCTATCTACATATCATAGTATGGAAGTTGCAAAACAAATAGATACCATCGAATCATGAAAAACGTTCTAAAGTTCTAAAGGATGAGAACTAAAGATCTGCGATTTACATATGAGTGATTGAGTGATTGAGTGATTATCTATAGACCAACACGCTCAACTTGTCATGCTACATAGAGTTTCAAGTGCCGAGACAAGCTTTCCCTATCTCGCCCTCAATACGAAAAAAGAGAAAAAAGAAAAAAAAAAAGAGAAAAAGAGAAAAAAACAATTTGGAATGGACAAATTACTCATCGTTCCGAATCAAAAGACTAATCATCAAACCTGCTTACGCCCCCCATCCTTCAGACGCACCGCACCATCTAATTCCAGTAAGGCTGCTAACAACAAAGTTCACCAGAGCCCACTAGCATACCTCAACAAAAAAAGGCAAAATTGACACGAGAGGGGAAAGATAAAGGATGGATTCGATTAGAACCAGTCACATCATTGTATTCTCATCATAGTCTCAAAATCTCTATGTGGGAAGTGCATGACAACTCTAGAGAGGTCTTTCTCGTCATGCCCTCCCGTATTAGCGAGGCCACTCATCTAAGCTCCCCCTCCCATTCCCGTGTATATGTATCCCTAGTGAAAACGAAAGAATATTCTTTTGGGCAAGTAAAATTGGATGCCAAAGCTCGCTTGACATGCTCGCGAATTAAACAATTGTAGGCTCAAGGGGGTAGAAGAGAAGTTGATAGAAAACAAACGCAGACACAGAAACACAAACAAGAGCTCAACGTATTGCAGAAACGCAAACGGAATAACATAGGAGATCCGGAACGCCAAATGTCTTTTAAGCGGACAAGGCTGGAAATGTATCGGCTGGAAAAGAAATTGGCTGGGAGGGGGGCGAAAAGAAAGAGAGAGAGAAAGAAATAGGACAGCAAGACCAGCGTCTTGTTTACTGAAGCATCCACCGATTCCATAGCTGAATCCGTTCAGGCGCTCTTGGTTCCCTTGGCTTGCTTGCCCTCTTTGCCATTTTGAACAGGCTTAGCATTCTTAACATCGCCATTTGGAGAGGCCTTGCGACTCTTGACATTGCCGTTTGGAGAAGCCTTGCCATTAACATCTTTGGCATCCTTGCCGTTCTCCATCTCCTTGGCAACTTCAGCCCCGGGGTTGTTCGTCGTAAAGACATGGCGGCTTGTGTGTCCTTCCTCTGTGCGTACAGCAATCTGCTGGTCGACCGGCACCATCTCGTGAACCAATGGCCAGTTGAGCCGCTTGCACAGCTCAGCAACCACGACGTCGCAATCGCCCAGCAAGTCAATGTCAAAGTTGATGTGGGAAACAGCCTGGCGCGAAACGTAGATTTGCGGGATATGCGGCGGGAGAAAGCTGACAATCTCGGACACGGGCGTGACCTTGAGCGACGTGCCAATGACAATCACCAGATCGACCTTGTCACGGTCGTTTTCCGTCAGGCGCCGTGAGAACTCATCGGGAAGAGCTTCGCCAAAGAAGGTAATGTCGGGCTTCATGACACCAGCACTAGGGATGTCGTACTCGGAATTCTCTTCGGAGCTGTCATTGTCAGCCCAGCGCCGCCTCTTCTTCTCTGCACCTGCAGATCGCTTTCGCTTCGGAGCCCCAGAGGCCTTGAGCGACGAGAGGCATCTGGTGCACTTGGGGATCTTGCCGGCCCTAATGTCTGGGAAGATCTTTTCGCCCTGGATCTGGTAGTGACACTGGACGCAGCTGGCCGTGCCAAACGAGCCGTGACACTGAATGAGCTTCTCCTTGGGCAAACCCGCCTTGACCTCAAGATTGTCAATGTTTTGCGAATAGTTGGTAAGCAGCTTGCCACGCTCGTGGAGCATGGCCAGGAACTTATGGGTGGGTGTGTAGCGCTCAGTTGCCGGAATGATGTCCTTGGCGACAGAGTAGAAGATGGTCGGGTCTTGTTTAAACACCTCAATGTCAAATACCTCTTGTGGGTCGTTGAGGCCTAAATGCTCCAGCTTGGAATACAAACCAGTGCCCTGGGATCGGAAGTCCGGGATGCCCAGCGAGGTGGAGATGCCAGCGCCCGTGATGACAATGATGTTCTGGCACTTTTCGATCAGCTGCACAGCATCGTCGAGCGTGTTGTAGCGATGCAACTTGGCCCGCTTGGACAGCTCTCGCGTGATGGCCAGCGACAAAAGGCTGAAATAGGCCTCATCCGGCTCGCCCTCAAGAAACCCAGGCGGCCGGATGCCAAAGGCGCTGAGGAGCTTCTTTGCGCTGTATCGACCAGCATCGACGGTGCGCTGACAAAAGACAGCAGGCCCCTGTTCACGCAGTTCGCGACGCAATCTACATGCCTCTTCTGGAGTGCAAGTGTCTGGTCCTGCGAGTTGGAGAGTCAGCATGGGGGATTCCATCACGACAGGTCAGGTCATGTGTAGTTTCAAATCAGTGGCAGCAACCAAAGGAGGCAATTTCCGGCTATCCCCCAAAACTAGTCGCGTCCATTATTGGCTTCGGGTCTTGCGTAGTGTAGAGATTGAAGCCACCACAAACAAAAAAATTTAAAAAATAGAATAGAATGAAAAAGGCACACTGAGTCTCCTCAACACCCCAAAGCCGAAATGAGGCATTATGAGTCAACTCATGACCGTCATTTCCGATGAGAACAACAACAAACAACGCAGAATACGGCAATAGGTGCAGAACATGATGCTGAGTAAAATAAAGGTATGGGGTGGCAACTTACTACCAGAGAACACTCCACTCTCATCCGTCAGATCCTCGAGCGCATCTTCAAACAGCGAATCCGTCTCCCACGAGTCGCGCACGTCTGCAACTCTCTCCTCGAGTTCGGCCAGCGAGACGTGGACGGTGGCCTCCTTGATCTCCTCGAGCGTTGGGTTCTCGGGAAGCCGATCAAGGGCATTCAACTGCGCCTGGGTTCGCTTTGAAAGGGTCACGCCCTTTTTGCCTGCAGGCGCTCGTTTCATGTTGAAGACGAGAAGTTGATTCTGTTTTGGCTGGTATCTTGCGCGGGCGTGGTGGTGTGATTGCCTGTCGAATCTCTTGAGATTCGGTCCACAAGCCGGCACACGTAGAAGTAGACGGGAAAAAAAGAAAACAAACAAAGGAATCAGATGAGCTCCAGCCGGGGCAAAGAGAAATAAAGGAAAGAAGAAATGATTATGTAAAAGAAAAGAAGAAGAGAAGACAGAGTAAAAAAAACAGTAGAGTGCGAAAAAAGGTGACAGGTTGCGTTTGTGAAGCAGGCAGACAAAGAAGTAAAAAAGATGGCGAAGTGTGAATCAGAGTAAGTTGTGGAACCGATCCGAAAAGTTGCCGCGACAATTCGCCAAGAGGCAGAGAGTTGCCACGCGTTGAAACGGCGATGATGAAGTTGATGTCGGAGGGCGGGCAGGGATGCTTTGCTTTGATTTTTCTTTGTTGCTGGCTGCTATTTCCTGATGGATGGCCGTAATATCGAGTTCGGAAAGCTGACAGACAAAATGACAAGACGGACAGTCTTACGCACCGCGTCTAAAAACAGAACAACGGGCTGAGTGGGAAACCGGGGCAACTGAAACGAGGAATCAAGGTCAAGGTCAAGATCAAGGTCAAGGGAAGAAGAAAGGGAAGAAGAACAAGGTAGAAGGATGGAGAAGGAAAAGACGGTTGGCTGCAACAAAAAGATGCGAAATGGTCTAGATTGAGTCTTAAAAAAAGGAATTAGAAAAGGCTGAGGTTTGGCCTGTCCGTGCTAAAGGGAAAAGGGAAAAGGCCAAGGGGGTGGAGGGAGGAGGTACATATAAGGATGTACAGCACAGGTAGGTCAGGTCAGGGAATTAAGTTAAGGTAATAGACAGATCAGAGCTCGAGAGAAGGACCGACCAAGAATCTCCATCTGAGGTGATCATTGGGTGGCCAGCGTGGATTTTATCTACCATTTATTTCCATTATCTCACCATGTACCTATTCTATTCAATCTTGCTGCCTTGATGCCTTGTCTTGGCCAACGTGAATCGATCACAGGTAAGGTATCACATCGTTCCGAATTCTATCAATTTCTCTGTTTCTTTGTTCCCCTTGCCTCTCCTTCTGGCTTCTCACAGCCGTCCACGTATCTCGCCTGGACTCGCTCTAGTCTAGTCCAGTCCGTTCCGTCCATCAGACCAAATCTCCTTGAGCCAACTAGTGTGATACATTTCGAGACATACATACAGACTAAGACGCACCGCAAAAAGCACCATCCGAGAGGTGCATCCAAGGCACGGCACGCACTGTCCCAATAGTGCTCATTCTAGTCCTTGGTAGATCCATCATTATTATCACCTTATTCATCTTCGTCATCTTTACAAACGCTCAATGAACCATCATGATCCAGTCATTGGAAACCCCAGTGTTGTGCATCTCACGTCAAGAGCATCAAGACGAGAAAAAAAAACTCCAAGCACCATAGGTATCTTGTATCAAAATATACAAAGGCCGCCCCCCTCACCTGTCTCTTTTTGCCAAACCTGATCTGTCACCTCATCATGCTTGCGTTTGCGTTTTGCCTTTACTCAGAAAACTCACTCAGCCGGCAAGCCACATAAACTCATTTCAATTCCAAAGTCCTTTGTCCCCCCCTAACTAAAAACCCAGCCCAGCCATGAAAAAAATAACCGCAAACAAACAATGACTAAACAAGCAACGCACAATAAGAAGAAGAGAAGAGTCAAAAGTCATCAATGAAAAACAAATACTGAATTCTCTCTCCAAATCCCAGACTCTCTCTCTCTATGTATGTGTCCTTCCAACCACGACAAAGAGTACTTAAGTGAACCGATCATCCCCCCGACACGAAACGCCGCCACACCTAACACAATAGGAATGCACTCACAATACATACAGCAACCCACAAGAACACACACAAGAAAAAGAAAATGACGGCACACGTGTTTCGACCCGAGAGATGTTGCTCCCTATCTGCCAATACCCGACCAGGTTCCGACCCATGTCCACGCCCCCCAAAAAAGTGGCCTTTATTTTATCATCATTGCCGTATCCAGCAATAAACCCAACTTCTGCTTAGCTGCCCCCATTTCTTACTTTACTGCCCGTATTTCGACCTCCACTTTCTTTTCCCCCGTACCACTTCCGTAATCCCCCAGAGAACTGCGTGAAGAGAGAAAAAAAACACCTTAAAAGACAAGACAAAATAATCTCGCTCTTTCATTTCCCTCCATTAATTCTGAATTCATACCAATTGATTCTTCATCCTCTCAATACAAGTGATATATGCCTCAATCATCCATCCAGTAATAAATAATCCTCTCCCCAAGTAAGACAACCTTTATACTGCTCACAGCGTACCCCAAGTTAAATCCAACAGCATCACCACTCGCATACTCACTCAGTCAATCACACACACTATTTCCTCCCACCACAGCCTAATCCCTCCCAACCCAACCCCTCCATCCCAATCCCAATCCTCCCTTGCGCCATTAGCTGCAGTCTACACTTCCCGTCTGTCTGACACATGTCAACTCTCGAAAAAAACTCAACAAAAGTGTCCCAAGTACGTGTATTATACAGCCCTCTTTAGTGTGTGTAGTATATATTAGCTTAGCTACCTAACATTATGCATCCCAAATCTTGATCATTTTTATTTTACCATTTCACCGTCAATTGAGTGAGTTGAAGTCACTCAAGACACACACATACACACCACTCATGAGTCGGGATAATGCCGCAAGTAGCCATCCATTCGTTAGATTAGCTCCAGCACGCCAAACTTCCAATAACCGCTCGGCGACTCCGAATCACTTCCTTCACCCCATGAAATCGGTTATCCTCCTCCGTCAAAGCCAACAAACTCCGAACCGCCACACACACACACACACACAAGCATACATAACACAACAGGTTTCACATTATTCAAAGTCGGCATATAAAAGAATAAAAAAAGAATTCTGTTCATACAGCATAATAATAGTTGTAGTAATAAAAGAGTTGTATCAAAAAAGCCATTACTTTCAATTTTAATTCTCGTCGCATTACCAAGTGAATTTCCGTCTATCAATAATCGAAAGCGCACCCTCTATGCAATGTTTTACCCAGAAAAGAAAAGAAAAAGCAAAGGGTGGGAGAGAAAAAAGTGACAAGAGGGGAAAAAATAAAAGATATAAACAAATCATCATACCCTGGGGGAATCGTATTATGCAAAGCCTTCAACTCCCTTTACGCCTAGTTCTGCGCCTCGCTGCTGCTGTGCCCTGGTGCGGGCTTTTGTCCCTGCTCTGGGCTTCCTTCTGTTGTTCCTGCTTGTTGCTGTTCGTAGAGCGGAAACACTTCATCTTCTTCCGGTTTTCGACCGTTTGGCGACCACGACATTCCTACTCCGGCCGCCATAATTCCGGCCATGACGGTCGTCGGTGCAAGCGCAGAGTTGGAGCGCGACCGGGCCGACCGGGAACGTTGTCGCGATACCGGTGTGGCGACGCGCGAGGGGAAGCTGTCTTCGCGGCCCTGTGTTTCCGTCGACGTGTTGATGGAGTTGGACCGGGAGTGAGACTGGCTTCTAGACCGTGCAATCATCTCCCTGGGGTGCCGTACCGTATACTTGAGGTTGTTCAAGCGCCCTCCCTTCATGCGCCTGAGGAAGGCAAGTTCGTCACGGACCTCAACCAACGGCTCTGGGTACAGGTTCATTGCCTCGTCGGAAATGGTCAGGCCAGGCACCTCCTTTGAGCGCCGCTTGAAGAACTCCGGTACCAGCTTAACGACAAAGCTGTCGGGGATGAGGCGGATGAGCATGCCAATGGGGATGGACAGGAATCCGAGCACAAGGGCAATGCCCCACATTCCGCCGGACTGATCCTTCTTCGCAATCGAGAAAGCAGCGCCACCCACGAAGACAATCAGGATCTGGCCGCCCATCATGAGTGTGCTAATTGCAATGAAGAACCAGTTGCGTGTCAAGCCTTCAAAGATGTTGAACTTGTTATCCAACCGTCGGTTGCTATGGCTCTGTTAGCATGCATCCACAGATGTAGAAAATATTCCAAAATACTTACTTCCATTGGTTAAAGATTTGCATCCACACAAAGGTGTTAAAGACCAGGGTTTCAATGTCCTCGTGTTCAAGGCTGCCTCCAACAATGGGTTGAACCACATGGGTGCCTCCATAATAGATTAGGAACGTGATTGCGAGCTGGTACAGAGCTTGTCCGATAATCATTTTCCACATGGTTGGGGAGATGATGGAAGAACCCTTTGGCTCGGGCTTCCTGTCCAAGACGCTGTCCTGTGGGGGGTCCGTTGCGAGAGCGAGAGCGGCCAGCGTGTCCATGATCAGGTTCACCCAAAGCAGCTGAACGGCGGTGAGGACAGACTTCTCAGACGCGCTAGACACGGCGGTGACAAAGGTAAGAATGACGGCGGTGATGTTGACAGTGAGCTGGAACTGCAGGAATCGCTTGACAGCGTCGTTGACAGCGCGGCCCCATTTCAGAGCCTTGACAATACTGGCAAAGTTGTCATCCATCAGGATGATTGCCGAGGCCTCCTTGGCAACTTCAGTACCCGCGATACCCATGGAAAATCCGACATCGGCCTTTCTGAGAGCAGGAGCGTCGTTGGTACCATCACCAGTCACGGCCACGGTTTCTCCCATGGCCTTGAGTTGCTGGACCAGAATACGCTTGTCCTGGGGGCTAGATCTCGCAAGCACGTGAAGTCTGGGGATGATCTCCATCTGCTTGAAATCGCTTAACTTGCGGAATTCGGGGCCTTCCATAACCAGGCTATCCTCCTGTAGGATTCCGCACTCTCTGGCAATAGCCTCGGCGGTAATCTTGTTGTCACCGGTAACCATGCGAACGACAACGCCGGCCGACTGGCACAGCCGAACAGCCTCGGGGACACCTTCTCGGAGAGGATCCTGGATACCCACCATGCCGGCAAATGTCATCTGCTGGAACAAATCTTCAAACAGGACTTCGCCCTTGCCCTCGCCGCTACGAAGGCCAAGTGGAGGCCAAGACTCGAAGTCTCGGTAGCAAAGGCCAATGGTTCGTAAGGAGCGTTTTGCGTAAGAAACGATGAGCTGGCTAATGGCATCTCCATCTTCCTGTGTCAGGGGGGATACAGAGGCGTCCAATGATGGATCTCGTAGAGTCTGCGAGCACTGCGCGAGCAAGATCTCCGAGGCACCCTTGATAAATAGCCTGTGTGTTCCGCTAGAAAGCCGAATGACGATTCCCATGCATTTGCGTCCCGAATCAAAGGGGATTAACTGTACAGTGGTCGAGTTTTCGCGCAGTTCGCTGACAGGCCCCATGCCCAAATGGTCTCTGGCAAAGAGAAGAAGGGCCGTCTCGGTCTTGGAGCCAATGAATGTCTTTTCTCCCTCAATTTCGCCTTCAAATGCTGTCGAATTCAAAGCAATAGAATCCAAAAGTAGTTCC
Organism: Trichoderma atrobrunneum; assembly: GCA_003439915.1. Lineage (NCBI taxonomy): Eukaryota > Fungi > Ascomycota > Sordariomycetes > Hypocreales > Hypocreaceae > Trichoderma > Trichoderma atrobrunneum. Next base: position 23,624 of record PNRQ01000117.1, on the reverse strand, counting down.
TTTACAGGAGCGCTAAGCTTCTTGACAAATTCCGGGACAGGTGTCTTACTATTGCCATCTTCGGAGTCTTGGACGCGAGAGCTGCTAAACTCGTGGTTGACTCCCACTGTTCCGGCCACAACTTGCATTTTGTTCTGAGTTAGTGTTCCAGTCTTGTCAGAGCAGATTGTTGTCGCGTTGCCCATGACTTCACAAGCTTTCAAGTGTCGAACCAGGTTGGCGTCTTTCAACATGCGAGTGGTAGCAAAAGCAAGAGCCAGCGTGACGGCGAGTGGAAGGCCTTCGGGAACGGCAACAACGACGATTGTGACGACCACGATGAAGATGTTGAGGAAATCTTGTCCCTTTTCAGCCGGAGTGCCGTTATCATGGGGCAATCGGACGAGGAACTCAATGAACAAGACGATGAACAACAGGAGACCAGCAGCACCACCGAGCTTGGCAATGTACGTGGCGATGACGTTGAGCTTGTTCTGAAGGGGGGTCGCGTCGGGGTCCTCATTGAGAGACATGAGAGTTTTGCCGTAAGTAGAGTAGATACCGGTCGATGTAGCCATATAGGTGCCGACGCCCTCCATGACGCGGGCACCAGACTGAATAAAGGGGTCCATCTTTTTAAGGCTTTCATGGTTCTCGATAGCCTCATAGACTTCATCGGCGCCGCGTTTACGAATAATGTCAGATTCGCCCGTTGCCTGAGACTCATCACATTTGACGTCGAAGCCCTCGATCAAAACTCCGTCGGCAGGAATCATGTCTCCAGGCTCAAGGTGGATCACGTCGCCAACCATGACATCGTATACAGACAATTCCATCGTTGCTCCAGAGCGGATAACCTTGATATTTCGATCTTGTTTCTTCCTGTTGAGTTTGGCAAATTGGAGCTCCTTTTGATAATCGTTGAGCGATCCGACAATGACGACAATGGCAATGGCGACGATGATGGCAACACCCTCGACCCACTCGACCTTTGGCTCGTTTGCACTGTGTTTCTGGCCAAAGGTTTGGTAGAGTCCGACAGCGAGACTGATGGCGGCGGCGATCGACAAAAGGATCAGCACTTTGTCATTGAAAGTGATCCACATGAGCTGCAGCAAGCTCTTGCCCTTCTTTTCTGGTATCCGGTTATCTCTAAAAATTCGATATCGATCCTGAAATCCTAGCTGTTCCCGGCTGGTTTGGGATGTTACACGGACAGCCTGTGCTGGAGGTGCCAGAGCGTCGTCATTGGGCTTATCGTTCTTCTTAGAAGTAACTTCGCCAAACGTAACGCTGCCTTCTAGCAGGTTCTCCTCTGTGCTCAAGCCAGCCTTGCGATCTGACCGCAGACCGCGTTCCAAGCCGCGCAAGCCACCAAGTTTGTAGAAAGCTGCAAGGCTCTTGGGGTTGAACATCTTGTTCAGCTGGCCCGGCGAGAACGCAAAGGGGTTGTTTTCCACCAAGAAATCCTTTTCGGAGTCGGGGTCTGGGTCCAATGCGGCGTCGTCTTGCATGATGCTGTCGTTAGTTGGCGTCGTCTTGTATTTGTCGGTTTGTGTCGAGCTGGAGGCAACGACAGTCGTATCGCCTCCTGAGACGAACGAGCGGCTAGCATCCTCCGAATCTACTGAGTTTTGCCGTGATCTTAGATTGTTTGTTGGCACGTTCAAGAATCCGTCCCCCAGCGCAGCAATGGGAGTCGAGACATTGTGAGGACTAGTCGGCCGGCTGCTATCTCTAATGGAATCAAAGGATGCGTCTGTTCGCGGTTCGGGACGTCCTCCTTGAGAGAAGCCGTAGGGCGGCTCTACCATGGTAGAGGGGCTAACCGCGTCGTCTGGAGGAGAGACGGGAGAGAGGGTATAGGTAGGCTGCTGGTGCTGCTGACCGTCGTAACTCTGTGTGATCTCTACAATGTTGCTGGTCGAATTGTTATTAACAGCAGTCGTGTCAAGTGTGATCGTGGGCCTGCACATGCAGTCGGTCAGCCAACAGTTTTTAACAGATGGAGATGGAACCAGCCTCGCAGGGCTGATTGCAGTACTTACGCTCTCTGTCGGCCAGTTGGCGTAGGAGTTGGAGGCCCCGAGTGCCCAGTCTTGTTGGAGTCGGCCATGGTCAGCACACAGCCGCCTCGTGGAGGCAGCAGGCAAGCTGAAAGAGGGCTCCGTTGCGGTAGAGGTGTTGAGCAGACGAGGCTATGGCGGAGAGGCAAAGGGAATGGCGAGCTCGTGCAAACTCAAGCAGCCGGGCCAGGGGGCGTGATTGAGGGAGGGAGACGGGTTAATATCAAGATTTGCTGGTCTAGCATAAGGAAGTTCGGACAGGGGTGGCGCGAGGTTGATGGAGAGACGCCGCTACGGCGTGTTGAAACGGGCTCAAATCCAGCACATGGCCCAGGTGAAGAAAGCTCTGGCTGAGTATTGAACAGCAGTATCGACACGTCTCGTGCCCGGCGGAATGGCTATGCTAACAAAGGAATGAACAGGACGGAAGAACAAAGAGACAAAGAAACTCAGATGCTGCTTGCCGCCTGCGATGCTGCTTGTACCAAAGTACTTCGCTGTACTGACTGCATGGCGTGAGGCAGTGCAAAATGAAGGGGTGTTTGATTGGCAGCTGAACGCCAATCAGATCCACTGCAGCCAACCATCTCTAGTGGAGTCGCTAAAAGGCTACAGTGCTAGGCGGTGGTGCTAGCACCTGTTTGACCTTCTTTGTTGGCCTACGCGGGTACACGTACAAGCGCTCCTTAACCGGATCTGCCAGCACAGAGGTACTAGTTACCTCGGCTCGCCATCGTTTTCCAAGGCACGACAGGGGGCGGGCAGTCTCTCTGTAGCACTAGACGCCAGTGGCCAAGAACGCCCGGGCGCTGGAAACTTGAAGTGGAAACCCGTCGCTCGGCCAATGCCCCCGGAGCAAAGTAGCGGTGCTCTGTGCCTTAGGTGCTACTGGAAGAAACCTCCGGAGCACGCTTGGGGCACGGCTTGGAACTTTAAGCATAAGGCACTCGTACATGTGCTTGCGAGTAATGGCGGCATTTACTCAAGTATAAGCACTGTACAGTGCCAGAGTCGAGATTCTGGATGCTGCAAAACATGCCGACGGATGAGCAGAAGACGGCCTCCCTGTTTGAGATGGAGATGGAGATGGGAGCGGCATTTCAGAGCGGACGCAAACCGCTTGGCCGTGCATGGATCATGAGTGCGGACGACTGCAGCCATGCAATTTCATCGGTCACCAATGCGAGGTACTGGGAACTTTGTTTCTATATGATGCGTGGCCGTCTCGCAAAGTATTCAGTACTTTATGCTTGAACACCTCGTGTCTGTGGCCAGAGGACGTATCGTATGCGTATGAGCCCACAATGCTTGGGGTCTTCAGGCGCCAACTGGCAAGCCCAACAATGGATGGACGAATTCGAGCAGAATGGTGACCTCATTGGGCGAGTCGATGGCTACATTATTCGTTGTTAACCGACATGCCATACTTCACGAGGGCAGAAACAATCCATCGATTGGACATGGACGGCGAAAAAAAGACATTGGCGGTGTTGGTGTAGCAGCGAAACGGTAGCACGGAGTGGCGGCATCTGTTTGCGATCAATCCATTGACCCCAAAGTACAGCTCTCTTGGAAACGCCGAGCGGGACCTTTGTGCAAGGTGAGCTCCTAGCTCTGGTACCTGCGGCGTCTCCCTATTTGCTAGGCCGATAAAGTACTCATCGGGCATAGATCCTCACCTGGAAGTACTGGCCCGGTGTCCACGTAATCACCGATACTTGTGCGAGGACACGCCAGCAGGTACCAGCAGGCTGCAGACACTGGCAACAAATCGTTCACCATCATGAGACGGCCGCAGCCTTGCCTCAGTCACGATTTGCCGCCTCAGACAGAGCCTCTTGCAAATGTGCCTCTCCAACTCTCGTGCGCCGTGATGCCTTATAAGATCATCATGTGATGGGCGGCCGTCAGTGGCAACGCCTAGTTCCAGGGGCTGTGCCAGCAAGCTTTTCTGCGCTGCTTGGCTGCACGCTTTGTTCCTCCACTCTATAACCCGATCGAGTGCGGGCGGCAAGATTCCCATGCTCCAAATGCTCGGCACGGGCAAATTCCAAACCACCATGAAATCACCATCACGCCGACAAAATTAAGCTCATCGCCCAGAACTCACCATCGCCATGCTAATTGCCTCCGTCCGCATCTTCCAAAACCGCCACGTGAGGCCGCCAACGCTGCGGCTTGCTGGCGCGACAGCCACGTCACAAAAGAATCAGAGCCAAGAAGCTCACTTCCGCTCGCCAAGGCATCAGCGCTCCCCTTTCATATCATCATCATCATCAACAAGCTTTGGTTGAGCCTCGGCTTTGTCTTTCTTTGTCCATGGAAGCACAGCCTTGCTGAATACGCGTCCCCTTCAGGTGTCCCAGGGAGATGGAGAGGGAGGGAGGCCGTTGCGCTTGACCAAGGAGTGTGAAATAATGCCGATGATGCCCAGACAATCTCGCTCATCTTTCCACCGGCCCCGTCACCGCAAGTCGTGATATCGCCGTGCTGGCACTTTCCAAGACGGGCCATGGATTTGAGACACCAGGAAATGCAATGCACCTGTCTCTCGCTACTCGGTTTGGTTAATTTCTGACTTCTGGCGCTAATACACAACGACGATGGCGATGCTTTTCCATACCCCATAGACCCGCTAGTCCCATCTGACATTACTCGACGATCAGCACATATCAACCATTATATCCGCGCATTTGGGCTGCTACGAGGATACTTTGATCCTAAGGGTGAGTCCAAATGTCGAGCTACTTGACCAACGCTACTTGTGACCAACAAGGCGCATGAGTTGGCCTCGTCAACATTGCTCCCGCCAGAAATCTTTTACAACACGATACTACAGTGTACCTCCTCGGGCTTGACTTTCTACTACAGGTCAAGCCATGTCAGATAGTCAGACCTTTGGTAGTTTCATGTGGAGAGCCGATTAGGGGGTGCGGGAACTCGCAATTCCAGGGACAATAGGATGCCAATTTTTAGATGAGCGAATAGTCCTGCCAAGCTCATTGCCAAGCTCACCAACACGATGATGCCGTCCGGGATTCATGACAAAACATCATCAAACTCTTGTCTGAGAAAGACGCCAAGCTTCACTCTCGCAGCTCCTTAGTGGGCTACAATCGGCTAGTCGCCAACCCCCGGCACACCTTATATCTGTTAAGGTGTGTTTCCATGATGCTAAAAGGCATAGCGTCCTGACCACCTCCACATCTGGAGACACGTTGTCTGGCTCAAAATCATATTCCGGTGGCTCTCTGCGCACTGTACGGAGTCGGAACCCAGGGGCCCTGGTTGGTTTACCCATTACTGGACCTCAGAGCACTCTCACGATTTTGGAGTGATTTTTGGTGGTGGGTATGGATATGGCTAGCTCCCACAAGTTTCCGTGATACTCAACCTTGTTTTTCTTTTTCGGTACGTTTATCTAATCATTCCAGTATCGAATGATTCGTCTCCAAGAGATTTGCCGCCCACAGCTACAGGGGATCTACGCAAGAAATGGAGGGGAAATAAAAAGATCTACCTAATTCACCCACTCTAGGGCGAATTACAAAACAGGCTGTTGCCCATCCAGTTGCACAAGATTGGTTAGGTGCGCTGCTGGTTGGTCAATATGGAGTTCCCTATCTCGGCAAAAGTCGTTGAGAACCCGCGAGCAGTGAGGCTGAGCAGCTCCCAGATATCACCAGGAGCGAATAATTTTCCTGCCCGCTTCTATTGGGCCACTAAAACGTGCCATGCTCCCGGACCAGGTGGTCACTACCGCCTCTGAGATATCTCGACTATGGTGTCATGCAGTCAAACTCTGCCAGCGGCCTCTGGGAACTCGATGGCGCTCTGGTGATCCTTGTTCCTGGCAACCTCCGCCAAGGGCGAAAAAGTCCTTTCATGGGGTAAACTGAGCAATTTTTTTGTCCTCGGCGAATTTTTGAGTTGAGGAAAATATGTTTCTGGCTTGATAGATGAAAGAGGAGAAGGCTATCAACCTTGTTCAATATTCTGCACAGCCTCACTCCCCCAATAAGTACCATCTGTCGCCGTCGATGATATGCCTACGCGAGCCTAGGCGCATGGCGTTATCAACTCTGTGCACGACTTGTGATATTGAGTGATCCGCCGATGATTCTAGTATGTCGATGGATCAGAAATGCGCTCATGCTGATGGCATTCACCGGCCGATGAAGCCTTGGATAACGTCAAGCGCATAGAAACAGGCATCGAAATGGTACCTAGCAGAATGCCTGGGCGCATTTTCTGATCATCTGGCTGCCAAGCCAATTGTGGTTGGTTACACGCATATGCGCGGCTAACTGCATGCATCGGATGCCGAAGCCATCACAAGCGGTCAAAGTCGTCCTGTGGGATCTTGGACAACTGAGCCCTGGATGCTGCCTTGCACGGGCAATTATGGGTTTCTCGTTAGTTTCAGGACTACGGAACACCGGGTAGAAGTTTCACACTTGTGGCTGTATCGATGGAATGGTGAAAAGGTTGCGTACAGCATGCCTATTGGGGTAAAAGCCCTGTAAGTCAAGTTCAAAGGGCATCGACATCTAATGTTCCAGAGAAACCGGCCTTGAATCAAACAAGGATGAGGCATGCAACGCAGTGTGATGTTCATATCTGGTTCCCATCCCGGAGAGTGGATAACGGGCCTCAATCAATCCATGGCTCTGAAGCTGCCATGTCAATGTCATTTTCCAAGGACGCTGCGTTAGCCTTTACATCTCCCAAATTTTACAACCACAGGTAGTCTCATACTCGACTAAAGGCAACTCTCTGCGTATTATTTAAAAAATTTCCCCCATGGGCCCTGATCCCAGAAGGGATCCTTGTACCCAACGATAATATATAGAGAGAGAGTCAAGCAATTGGCATGGCTGACTGTAGACTTCGGGAGACGCACAAAACTCGCTGTAGCAGTAGGCATCGTACATTCTCCTTCCTCATGTCTTGGTTTCGTAGCTAATTATATCCTGCCTTGTTTGTCTGAGGATCATGTTCGGCATCCTTCCCGCTCTGCACAACCATATATGCGAGTACAACACGACCTCGAGTGAGACAACTACGCAATAAGTCTCCCAAAGACTTTGGTTCATCAAAATTTACAATTCGGCTTGTCCGTTCTCTCGGGGAGTTGGAGGGTCACACTCGATTCCTGCTGGAGTTGAACTATCAGAACGAGTAACCCTAAAGGACTGTCGGTGCTCTTCGTAGTAGGTCTGCGTAGTATAATAATAAACCATTTAATTTTACATAACTTTGCAACTCATCTACGAGCAAGATAATATATAAATGAAAGTGCAGATGAAAGAGATGACGACTAGGCCATTGCAGCAGAATTCCAGTTACTGCTACATACCTGCAGAACAGGGCGTGGGATCTGTACAAGACGTCCGTCTTACAGGAGAAAGTTTATCAGTTATTTAGTACACTACCTACTAGGTAAACTACGATTTTTTGATGCAGTATTACTTCACGAATACTTTAAGTAACAAAATCTGTCATCTCCTCAAGACCGTCAGTACGAAAGACCATCTACATGTTATCACAAAGCAGTCAAGATCAGTAGATCAGATCCAAAACCACATCTCACTCCAACAAACACCCCGTCACATCACGCCTCATCTCTGTACAACAGCCCATCGCTGCACCGTTCTCATAATACCATCTAAGCCACCATGACGACGTACACCTTGAACTTTTTAACGCCACTCCACGCTACATGACTCTATCTCCTAAGATATCGGCGTTGGGAGAACAAAAATATTCCAAACGCCCGGGATAGAAAGCCTCGGACTCTGCCTACCTTACCTAGACGCCCGCCGTTGGTCATCCTAGTTTGTCCAGGATAACCACTGCCACATGTCCCGGGTCGTATGTAAGTGCGGGCAGGTCAACCACTTGTCAGATGTCGAACCCACATCTCATTGAGGCTGTGCCCTTGTATACACCGTGTTTTGAATGGCACGTATAAAGTATTGTCTACAACCGTCGGACGCAGCGGATAAACTGTATGCGTGATGTCTTGTCTTCTCGCCAGTGGTGCGGGTATGGGCTCTCCTGCATTCTTGCAGTGCAGCGGCAAAATGTATGTATAGCTTCGGTTTTGGGAAGGTAATAGAATAAGCTGCAGGGCTTAGTAGTTTTTTCACCGCTTTTGAGCTTCAAGAGAAGCATTCCAGGTATATGTTGGATGGTCTGTGTTGTATACGAGTAGAGGTATACGAAGTGAGCATGAGGCCCGGCCAAGAGTCTTGAGAACTACCTCTACCTGATACCCGACCTGTAGTCAGGGAGAGCACAGCCACTCAACTTACATAAACTGGGGCAATTATTTATGAAACATGGAAGAGTTTATTCTTTCATACGCGTATTTGGTAGGATTCTATTGGACATGTTGCAGTCTTGATGGATATCTGGATACGCAATACATGCGCTTCGGAATACTTAACTAAAGTGGCCGCTACGGATACTCCACCACGACGGGTTAATTGGAAATGAAAGCGATGTTCTATAAAATTATGCAGTCCATAATTAAACAAAAAAGCCCTATTGAAGAATACCTACTGTAGAGCTACAGCCCCAAGGGGAAACTACCTGGATATCTCCAGCCTGCAGGGTAGGCAGTTGGACAAAACCAACCATGAAAAGCACTTCTCATCAATATACATCTATCTATAAACCAAACCTTTTCTATAGACTTTCATTTTCCTTCTATACAAAACAAAGCAACCGGTACACATTGATCACCATAAGCCAAGATTAACCAAATCACCTCCTCCCCAAGTCAACCTTCCTCACAGCCACCATATCTCCCTCCTCCTTCTCCCCCTTCACCACTCCCTCAACCCCGAAAAACGGCCCAACAGCAACCCTCACCACGCCTCGCCAGAATCCCTCCACAATCTCCCTCAAATCTCCTCCCGTCTGCTTAAAGTCCGGAAACGCGTTAATCTCCAACAACCACGCCTCCCCCCTATCATCAACCAAGAAATCCAGCCCAAACACCTCAAACGCATTCGGCAGCGTCTGGAAATGGATCGGCATCGCCCTCGCCGCAGCCTCAAACACCTCGCCCGTCGTCTCGCAAATCTGCCCAAACACACGCTCCAGCACCGCCCCTTCCAGCGGCAGCGCCCAGAACCGCTGCACAGTGTTCTCGTTGGGCGAGTCCTGCAGACAAGTGTTTGTCAGAAAGGCCTCGATGTCGGAGGGGGCTTCCCACGGGGCTGTGTAGGGTTTTCCCGCGAAGAGGGCGAGCATGTGCTTGTACACGTAGACGTCGAGGCTGCCCGTGCAGAGCACGTAGGTCCGGATGTGGAACTTGTGGCCGCCGGGGGAGAGCAGCAGAGGAGGGTGGATATACGGCTGAGCCACAAAGTGACGAAGATGAGATGCCGTGATGTAGTCGCCGTCGGCATCTCCATCTGCCGCTCCGGCTTCGTGGTTTTCGCCGTCTTCCTCGTCATCGCTGTCCGGTCGGTCCTCCTCCCATCCGTCGAAAATGTCTTGTAGTTCCTCCATGGTACTGAAGAGTCTGATGCCCTGACCGCGATCACTCATTCCCGGCTTGAGAATCCACCATTCCCGTTCACTTGACTCCTTTTCTTCGTTGCGGTCCATGCTTTCCCGAAGATCAAACGCTTCGACGAGGGCATCATCGAGAAACTCAGCATAATCTACTTCAAAGGCCTCGCTGCGTCTCAGATGCTTTTTGAGAATCGAATCGGGATTCTTGGCTGCCCAGTGATCGAGCGTTGCAGATAGGTAGTGCTTCCTGATGAGCGCTTTCCTAATCATGTAGCTGTTGATTAGGGATGTCTTGGTGTGTGACGAGGCGAACTCGAAGTCGATGGCCTCATAGGGGATGATTTGCAGGACACTGCTGTCTGATGATGGCAGCATGCTCGATAGGTTGAAGCCCTCTGCTGATATGTCTGTGACGAGGTTAAACGAATCCTTGGGCAGCACGGTGTTGAGTGCTGATACAATAAGCGGCTGCACATAGGGGTCGTCGTATGATACAATGGCCTGAATCTTGCTTTTCGCCTCCTCTTTGGGTTTCTCTCGTATGGCCACCTCCGCTGTGGAAGTAGTTGATGCTGTAGCATCAGGACTGAAAAGAAAACTGCATGTAAGAATATCTTCTATTGTGGTCTTTCGATAATGCATAATTTTACAAGCAATTCACGTCATCATCAATCGTAACGCTTCTTCCATCTTGTCTCGCAAACAAAGAACCCAAAACGCCAACGCCATAAACACAATGGGGTTACTCACAGCTTAATCTCCCTCGTAGCCATGTCTCCCGCGCAACTGGCAAAGTTTGCCTTGAGAGGGGTGACACTAAGACGAGAATAACTGCGTCAGTAACTCGTTTCTCTCTGCAATAGAAGTTCCCCAAAGGATAGAAGTACTCACCTTGTCTGCCCTTCTTTAACAGCCCATCCATCTGACCCAGGTCCAGCGTCTTCTACAGACTTATACACATCTGCAAATTTGGGTGCCCACTTGAAGTGCTTATGCGTGTGTCCCTTTGATTCTGTAGCCACATTGCTCTTATCATCGACCTCACCACCGGGCCCTTCCCGTATTCTCTCTTCCTCGAGATCTTCATCGTCCGCCGAGCCATCCACAGCGTCAAAGCAGCCCCCCTTAGTCCAGTAGTTCTGCAGAATGTCCGTCCACACAGTCGAATGTGTCTCCACGCCTTCAACGAGAGGAACGTTGACGCTATACAGATCCGCGCTGCCATCGGTTGGCCACTGCTTATACAGGTACTCAATGACCTTGACGCTGTGCCGGCATGCGGCGTCGATGATGACTGGGTCATGATTCCGCGAGAAAAAGGCAAAGCTGAGCGCAATGGCCTTGTATCTAGAAGCAGCAGCCTCCAGTGCCGCTCCCAGAGTCCCAGAACTAAGGGCAAATATAGCCGTGCTGTTCCTCCCAAAGTTGGGTCCGCTCACAACCAAGTCAATAGGCCCCTTGTCTTGGAAGAAATGGTTCAGTCCAATCTGGACGCAAGAAGCCGGCGTGCCGTCAATAAGCACCCATTCTTCCACGTCGCCCGAGGGAGACGGCCGAGTATGTGTTGTCCCTTCAGAGTCTTCGCCATGGCTGTTGGCCGAGGGTCGGTAATAGACAGGCTTCAGCGTCTGACCGATCAGATGGGCCTTGCCAATCCATGAGCGCTGGGTGTGAGGGACGCAGACAGAGACCGTGTGTCCCGCTCGCTGCAAGTGTCGTACAAAGGAGTGGACATAGGGAGAGGAGTGAGGCGAGGGCGGCCCGTCGTCGTTGGACACGAGGATATGCATTGTTATTGTTGGAGCCGTGAAATCTTTGCGAATACCCGGGAGCTGGTTGGATATTGGCAATGGGAGGGTTCGGGGGAGACAGAGCAGCTGATGAGCTCTGGAGACGATGGACCAGAGCAGACGCTTATGTGCTCAGACCATTGAGAGCCTATGGCTGGTGATGAGTCTGTATTGAAGCGAGCACGCAATAGCTTCAGTATTAATCAAAAGACGATGTTGGTAGTGGAAAAGCCATTTCGAGGTGAGGGGCAGCAGACGTGGGGCAGCACTAGATTACAGAAGGCCATTCGCTGATTGCTACCCGTAGCTAGTGCTAGCATTCAACGTCATATGATGGATGGAATGATCTCCCAACTAAACACCATGAGATGAGCAGTGAAGGGTACAGCAACTATAGTGACATTTAATTAGGCATAGAAATGAGAGGGCTCTTAGGTATAGAATGTACCTGAATCAAGATACAGCTGGGACTGAACTGGAAAGGTAAAGGAAGGCAAACATGGCCGTCTTTATTTACATCAAATCAATTCCGCAATCACTAGTTACACATTCAATACACAACATGAAGCTGAAAAAAGAAAACAGAAAAAAAGAGAACCCGTACAGCCATGACCATGATTTATTGAAGAGCAGACCATCGTGACAGAACCTGATATCTCTTTTCAAGTCGTGCATCTGCTATTCGGATGACACATATCCACATTTGCCTGCTAAACGCCAAACTGACTGACCGATTTCCATCCATATCCATGTCCCGATGATCATGGATAAGAATATTCAACATTTGCCAAGTGCAAAATTAATTCACAACCAAGATTGCGCAAAGCCGCACTGGTTTGCTCCTCTTCTGCGTCCGCCAAAGGAAAAAAAAGAACAAAAGGAAACGAAAAAGAGAGAAGCTATTATGGTATAGTCGGATAAAAGGACAAGAGACTGAAGCACAACATATCGTCTTGTGACATTTAGGATCGAGTTCTCTTGGCGGGGGCTGCGGGTAGCGGCTCTGCAGCAGCTCGCTTTGTGCCCGATCTGTTCGTGTGCTCTTTGGTCCGGATCCAGGAGTCGAATGGGCTCTTCTTGCCGGTGCGCTTGATCGGAGCTGAGTCTGCAGATAGCTTGTTGGTGGATCGAGTGGTCCGCCTGGTTTCTGGTGGAGATGCAGGTGCATATTTGGGGGCATCCGGCGTCTGTGCTCTCTCTTCCTTGGCTTTGGCAGGCGTCTCAACTGTTTCAACCTTGGCCTCGGGCTTCTCTGCTTCGACGGCCTCCTCGACATCAGTGGCGGCCTCCTCTTCTTCGAGCATATCCTTGGTCTTTGGAGCAGGGGCCTTGGTGGGGAAAAGAAGTCTGGGCTTGATGGAAGATCGTGTGAGCGGTTTCGAGAATTGAGCCTCGACATCTGAATCCAGTTCCTCGAATTCCTCCTCATCATCAAATTCTGAAAACTTGCGGAAGAACTTCTTGCCACGGCTATAATTTGAATTAGGACCCCAGTCACTTTATAAAAATTTCACACAAACTCACAATACGTAAATCATGCCGTCTTCGCGGCGAGATGCTTCATCAACCGACTGGGAGCCTTCGCCAGGAACATGGACCTTGCGCTTAGTGCGGCGTTTGGAGGGTTCTGCAGCGGGGGCATTGCCCACAAAGGGGTTTGACTTGCTTTCATCCTTCTTGGGGATGCGATCTTGCGAGTCGGTGAAAATCTCAATGTCCTCCTCGGCAACCTCAGCCCGGAAACTTTCGAGCGTCATGCCTGAATACTTCTTAGATCGCCTCTTACGCGGGCTTGACAACTCAGTCTCCTCGGCAACTGGGAATAAATTGCGGGCAAAGGTCTGGATGTGGGCGGTGGCCTTGGAATTCGGGGGCTTCTGGGGAGTCTTGGAAGGCGTAGGAAGCATGAGAGAAGAAGCCGCGGCAGATCGGCCGGCAACGGATTTGTCCTTGGATCCAGAGGCGGCAGAAGCTTCGGCTGCGAGAGAGGCCGTTACGCGACGGACCGAGTCGGCAGCAGATTGGCGCTTCTTGCGCGGCGAGGCAACTGGTGAGGCCATGGCTGCTGAGCTTTGTGCACTGGATTTGGCTGCGGTGCGCGGCGAGGCGAGTGCTGGACGTGTAGCAGGCGGCGGCGAAGGCGTTCTAGCAGATGTGCGCTGTGCAGATATTCTTGCTGATTTGCGTGGTGAATAGGGCTCCCAGCTGTCGTGGTATCCCAGGCGTGGAGCGGGTGGTGTTCGGATGGAAGAGGGAGGAGAAGGCGTCGAGGGCATAGCGTCGACGACGGCCATTTTGAAAAACCAAAAAACGAAAACCCGGAAAAACAAAGATACAGATATTCGAACCTCAATCGACTCAGTAATAGCTAGGTTGCAGCAGACCCGGTACAGCGGTGATGCGTTCCCCAGTCTTTCTCCGGACGTTGTCGTGGCAGCGGAAATTTTAACTCGGCAGATGCCAGCAATGACTAAAAACCCCCAAAAGTAAATAAAAACGCAGCGACTTTCGACGGCGAGCAGCGGTGAGGGAATTTAATTAAAATCCTAGGGTGAGAGGGCCATCTGCAATTGTTGTGAGCGACAGCGACAGCGACGACGGATGAGCAAAAGCCGAAGCAACGGCGATGGTTGGGCAAAAATAATACGGCAGTTCGGCTGACGATGTTTGGTGATGGGATGGCAGAGGAGGAGAGCAGGATTCGGCGAGCTAGACTGGAATATGAGAGGCTGGGGCGGCTGCTGGAATGCTTCTACCTTCTACGGGGTGGGCCAGCCTCCCTTGGGCCAGTTCCAGCTAGTAGAGACGCGTTGAGGGCTCCGCTCCAGGGTTGGCTCGCCGGGCAACGCGTCGGTTTCGCGCCACCTGGCACCAATCAGAGGGCGGGAGTGCGCTGGAGCTTGAGGGGGCTTTAGCGGCTGCGATTGGTGCTCCAGGGGGCCAGGTCCACTGCCGGGCCCTATCCTGGCAGAGGGGCATCACCACGGCAGCAGTGCAGAGCAGTGCGGTGCACAACTCGACTTTATTGCATCAGTGTGCAGCTTATGTTATCCGCGAATTGGACAATTGACGATTTACAGATTTCCCCCACTATCTACTTCACAGACAACGTCACTTGGAAGTACACGCGACATTGGAATCTGGGTTGTTGTTTTTTCTCTTCTCGGTTGATCTAATTACAGTAGTCTCTTGTTATACTCAAGAATCAGAACAAGTCCCAAAATGGCAGACCACATGGACGTCGATGACGATGATGCAGACCTCTGGACATCGTCAGTGAAAAATCCCCCGTCAGAGCGTCCGAAAACTCCAAAATCTCCCAGAACACCTCGAACTCCAAAGACACCACCGCACAATGACCGCCAGTCCGAGCCGCTTGACCGAGAAGCAATGCTGAAAAAAGAGCTGGAGGGCGTACGAACTATCAACCGAGTAATCGAGGGCGTTATTGGCACTCTACAGCGGACAGGCAACAATATGGAAGTACGTCTCCAGCTCAATTATCCATCCGCAAACAATACAGCTGTGGTGGTGCAGTACTAACATCTGTGCCCTTCCAGTCCGTCTCCAGAACCGTCTCGAATGCCTCCACACTGCTCAATACCTGGACTCGCATCTTGTCCCAGACCGAACACAACCAACGCCTGATTCTCGACCCGACATGGAAAGGCGCAACAAATGATTTGGCTGAGATTGAGGCCGAAGCACTGCGGAAACAACAGGAAGAGGCTCGCAAAGCTGCAGAGGAAGAGGAGCGCAAAGAAGAGCTTCGACGGCGGCGGGAGGAGGAGGAATTAAGAAGAAAGTTGCCTGCCTCGGCTTCTACCCGGGGAACACGCGGCTCTACTGCCGGCCTTCGTGGAGCTCGCGGCCGAACCAGGGTGGCTACAGCGTCATCAAGGATGCGCTCAAGGTCGTCGTCAAGGATAGCCACCAGCTCAGGCTATGCGGGAAGCAGCACCATATCAGCCTCAAGTAGCCGTGGCACCTCTGGCATAGGGAGAGGACTTGGAACGACTAGGAGTCGTTATAACAGAGCGAAATAGGTGTGTGGGCTGGAACCCGCGCCTCTCCTTTTCGTGTCATGATGTTCGATGCTTGATATTTCTCCATAGATACCCAAAAAGTTTTAATGCTGTTGACACTATTTTTTCTGGAAAAAGTGACTGAGTTTCTTCATCCCGCTCGTGTTGACCTTTTTCAGCTCTCGCACTGCACGGCTCTCGCTTGCCTTTTTCTTCTTCTCCTCTTCAAGCTTCCTCTTCTTCTCCATTCGAGCCTCGTCCTCTTCCTCATCTAGGTTTCGTTTGCGAGAATAGTCCTGAGCCCTCACTGCCATGGTTTCTGATCGCAGCTTTTCGAGGCTCGCGAGATAGTCTTTCAAGAGAGAGAAATCCACCGGCCCATCTGGCCCTGTCAAGCTCCGCTGGAGATTATCTGCCAGTGCTGGGGTCAGGTAGCTTGCGCAAATGAACCCAAAGGCTGTCTTTAGCCTTTGCTGCTTGACGATTTCTGGCGAGGCTTCTAGAGCGCTAACGATGCTCTCTTCCGCTTGCTCTCCGGCAATAGACGTCGCAGCCGTGCTGGTTTGAGACGCCAATGAAGCATCAGTCTCTGCGGTTGATACTGTAGACTGAGATGTTGCTGAATCGGGCTGTGGGGTAGAGGTTCCAGAATCATTGCTGCTGTTGACTTGACCATCCGTAGTTCGCACCACTCTGTGCATAAGCGGCGCTTCGAGAACCTTTTTCACAAACTTTTCTTCCATACTCGGCGGCAGGCCGCTCTCGCTCATTCTCTTGGCCTTTTGCAGAACAACATCCAAGAGCTTTTTCTCATTCAAGCGAAACATGCGCTCATCTCCAGCCTCGACCGTATCGCAAACTGCGCCCATTCGATTTTCTATCAATTGCCGTGTTGTGTCCCAGCGCAGAATCTCGGACAAGTGTGAGCTCTCTTGCGGCAGTTTGTCCAAGTGATCATCACTGGACAAGAACAGCCGCTTCGGTTCATCTGATCCTTTTGATGCCTTTGCGTCGGCCAACGCGGGCAAAACCAAGAAGAGGGGATCTATGGCGGTTGCCACGAAGAGGTCTGAACCCATGGTCACCTGGGCGTCATTGGAGGCCGGGGCTGCTTCGATAAGCCAGCTTCGCGGTACATTCTTCGGTGCCGCTACTTTTGTGAATTCGTAGATGCCGGTTTCGGGGCACACGAGATATCGCGAGGGCTGAGAGGTTCGGGGGTTGGGAAGCGTGACAATGCGAGCTTCGGGAGTCGCTTTGGAGGGGAGAATGAAGACCTTGGGTGGTTCGCCGGTATGGGGGACGAGGGCTATTGAGGATGTTGATTTTGAGGATTGGGACTCTTCTGCCGCCGCTGCTGCTGAGGGCTTCGTTGATCGTGTCCGTGCCATGGCGGGAGTCTGATGTCGAACTAGAGTTGTATATGCTAGGTAGAGAGAAAGGACCAATTGATGTCCTTGAAAGATCCCAATTGATGCTCTTGTTGGGTCCCAACTAAAGTCAAAGTTTGCGCGATTCCCAGAAGAGGCAAATAGAGCAAAACAAAGCAATATTAAAGCAGTATCAAGCTTCTGTATCCTGGAAAACGGCCGCTCTGCTGTCGCATTAATTCCTACGAGACTACACACTCCAAACCCCTGCCAAAGTCAAAAGCGACGCGCCTTCACGCGTTTTTTGCGCCAGTCCCGCGTTTTACTAATGTAGCAGCGGCTCCACCTCAGCCAGCCAAGCAGCCACTACCGGATCTCCACCGATTTGTGCGTGTCCCAAGCCTTATCGGCTGCCCAACCAGCGCATCATTTTCTAGGATCCATAACTCTAAGCCTCAAGTTGGACTTGTGACGAGACAGCGACACGACGGCCAGTACCTTTACTTGTGCCGACTTGTGCTGACTTGCACTTGTATCTTTCATCGCTGCTCTGTCCAGCATCGCATCTTGGGCTTCTCGTTCGAACCAATCCCCTGTCTCGCCTCGTCCGCCTGCTCCTTGTCTCCCCGCCCATTAGCCGTGTCGCAGGCCTGAACACAGCAAACCTCACCTGCGGCCGCATCAACCCGCCGCCTCCGTATGGCCCCAGGCGCTGACGGATCATAGCCAGGGCCAGCTGCCGGTGCCCTGCCTTGTCGTACCTGAGAGAATCCCCGGGGGTGGTTGGGCAGAGGTACAGCATAGCATAGCAGTGGACGGAGCACTTTGCTGCAAACAATCCACCTTCATCATGGCCCACGGTAAGTGGCCCTCGCCTCGACGGCTGCCAATCGCGACGACTGACCGCCTGCCAGGACCGCAAGAGCCAGAAGCCTCTTGGCCGCCTCGATCGCCCCACGAAGCCCTCATGAGTACCCCTAAAGGTCGCGAGCGCTACCGAGAAATGATGAATCAGACCTCCCCCTCGCCTTCTCCATCCCGCAGCGGCAGCAGGGCTATGGCCTCGGTCATGGCGCGGTCCGGGGCACTCCAGGAACAAATGGATGACGATGACGAAGACGATGATGAGGAGACGCTCCAGTTGAAGCTGCAAGAGATTCAGGCTCGCCTCAAGCTGAAGAGGCTGCAAAAGGCCAAAGAGTCTGCCGCCCAAGGCAGAGCTGCCGTCAGGCACTCCCGCTCAAACTCGGCTGCGGCAGTCATGCAGCCTCAACGCGCCATTCGTGGAACGACACCAGTGTCCGACAATCCCAGGCCTTCATCACAGAGCAAGGTGGTGCCTGCGTCTCCCGTCAGAAAAGTACAGCCAATGTCGGACCCAAAATCACCGAGTAGGGTTCTGCTGGGTATCGACAAGGGCTTGCGGGCAAAGGACATATCACTGAAACGCGCCCCAAGCTTTCGGAAAACAACAAGCGGCGATTCAGCCGCTCAGCGAGGCTATCTTCAGAGGTCCAAGGCCACCAGTCCGTCAGGAACAAGATCGCCTGAAGAAGAGTACCGGCCGCTCAGTTTCAATGAGCGACTGGCGTCGGCGAGGTCGGAAGAGGTGTCTCGCGCCGAGAGGCAAGAGAGGATATCAAAGTTGAGAACCAGTGCCTTTGAAATTGGCAAGGAAGAAATGGAAGAGTATAAGAAAAACGCTGTTGATATTCCCGACGTGCCTTTGCAAGCCCCGTCTTTTAGCAGAGACGAGGTCTTGGGCAAGCAGAAATCAGTCGCCCCAGCGTTACAGCGGACCAGCACAGTATCTGATCTGCGTACCGCCGCAGAAAGGGACCTCAATCCTCCAATTACATCGTCGCGCCGAGAACGGCAGAACAGCGTGGCCAACAGTGTGGCCACCAGCGACGCTTCGACGGAGGAGCAGGGCGCGTTTGAGCCTTACTCTAGCATGCATCTTTCGAAACGGATACTACCTCATCGAGTCGTTGCGAGGCATGTGTCCGGCAAGAAGGTCTTCAATGTCAAGGATCTTCTGCGTGAGGTTAAGGCTCCCGACTTTGCCCTGCCAGAGGTCGAAGAAGACATTGTCGTCTTTGCGATTGTGGCCAAGAAATCAGAGCCTCGAGCACACAAGCCTGCCGCGGGCAAGAATGGGCAGAAGGCAGAGGACCGTGGCAAATACATGGTACTGACTCTGGTTGACCTGGAGTACGAACTGGATCTATTTCTGTTCAACTCTGGGTTTACTAGATACTGGAAGCTCACCGAAGGCACTGTTGTCGCCATCCTCAACCCCAACGTGATGCCGCCACCGCCCGGAAGACAGGACACGGGACGCTTCAGCCTGGTCATCAACTCTGATGAAGATACGATTCTTGAAATTGGATCGGCCCGCGACTTGGGCTTCTGCCAATCAATCAAGAAGGATGGAGACTTGTGCAGGTCTTGGGTGAACAAGAAACGGACCCAATACTGCGAGTTCCACTCCAACGAAGCCATCAGAAAACAACGATCAACACGCATGGAAGTCAACTCGAGCGGGTTTGGTGGTGGTGGTGGCATTCGTTTCAAGGGTAAAAACTCGGCAGAGATATTTATACCGGACAAGAAGAAACCCAACAACTACGACTGGGAAACAAAAACGCACTGGTATGTAGCCAAAGGACACACGGCCGCGGATCTTATTGACGGCAAGGACCGAGATCCTTCAGATCGAAAGGACAAGGCAGAATTTCTAAAACGAAACATGGAAGCCAAAGAAAAGGAGCGCGAGATGATGAAGAAACTCGGCCAAGTCGGTAATGCCGCCGGAAAAGAGTACATGCAACGTTCAGGAGCCCGAATCGACGCAGGCGGCCCAACACCACCCAGCAGCATGAGCTCTAGCCAACAGTTATTCAACACGGACGATCCCTTTGCCGAGCCTGCGAAACCAGATGCAGTCACTCTCGGCCTCCTAGACAGGGCCCGAGACATTCACCTCAGCCCAGTCAAGAGAAAACGGACCGGCAGCTCTCAGCCCGGATCTCTTACCCGGAGTAACAGTGTCAATAGCAGCAGCACAACTTACAGCAGACCGTCTGGCCTTGGATGGGGCGGCGCGTTAAAAGACAAGCTATCGAGCATGAAAGATGGAGAGAAACTCAAGCCAGAGCAGCCACCACTCAGGAAGAAGACGCGGTTTGTGACGGAAAAGGGCATCCGGGAGGCTGGTCGAGAGAGCTTTGGCAACCTGGCCGAGAAGAACCTGGCCGACCGGCAAGTTCTTCTTCAAGACGACGATGACGAAGATGAGCTGGTCATTGTGAGGTAGGCCAAAGGTGGCTTATTCGAACTCGAACCAAGCCGCAGCAACAGTCACCATTGGGCGCATTGGGGCGGCATCAACGACGTTATGACTACCATATACAATACAAGGCATGGACAGGGAAATTTGGGTTTTTGTGGCATCAATAGCATTGTGTAGTTTTAAGGCACATTTTTCTACGGGTACTACAGCTGCCCCGAGGTATTTTCCTCTGTTTTTTTTTTTTTATTTTTATCTTTTTCCTTTGTTTAATTCTTTGAATGGACTGGCGGAATATGGCAGAGAGTGGTCTTGGGGCCAAGATCTGGGTGAGCTGAACCTCACACAGTTTTGCTGTACGAGATAAGAGGAGTAAGGATAGTTCTGTTTTTCTTTTTTTAGGCTTTAGGATGGTCATGTATTTTCCAGAATACGAAATGTTGTGCATATTCGACGCTGTGTTTTTGTCTCTTGGCCGACTTAGTTGGTCACGATGGTATTACGGGCGTACTTGGCGCTTCGCTCGTGTTTGCTGTGTGACTATGAGAGGAGTTGGTTAAGGTTAAGAGGGGAGATGGACTTGGCAATCCTTCTGGCACTACGTTGCGTGTTTCTCTCCGACAGGCTAATTTGATTCCCTTGAGTGCAATTGGGCAGCGGCTCTTTTGGTCCAACTTTGTGCCGTGTGCCTCCCAGCCAGCTAAATCAGTGTATCATGGCAACATGGCTAAAGAGCGGTTTCTAGACACCAACTAAGGCAGTGTATCTTGGCTAATGAGCGTTCTTGACCTGCTAAGGCAGTGTATCATGGCTAACGAGCGTTTCTTGACATCACCACGTGTAGTATCATGGTTAAAGAGCGCTTCTTGACATCACCACGTGCAAGTGTTTTGCCCTTTAGACCACATGCAGCCATACCACACCTTTACCGCTCCTTTATACGAGTCACCCATCCGGCAAGCCGCCCGAGGGCGAGACGAAAATAGCTGAGTCTCTGTCTCCCTGCTGTGGGATTGTCTTTTTTAGCGCTCGAGTTTTTCTTTTTCGTATGACAAGACGATCACATCCCGATAGATCCAAGTTTCGCTGTGTCTTTGACGTCAAGTTTAGAAACTAGCGAGGCTGGCAATGGGGAAAAAGCATATTGCTTGGTGGCTTGATCATTTGGTGGAAACTTCACGTGGATGGGATGCCACAGCTCTGCCGTCCAAACAATGTGCTTTTTATGGAGGTGGCGTTTGTTAGTTCACCGGTGAATAAGGTAAACTGTCTGCTTGATAACGCCACGAGAAACGGTGAGGCAAACCAGAGCGAGAAAGCTGGGCGAACTACAGGCGCCACGAAGCGGAGGGGATGGAGGTAATACGATGTAAGCTTAATGATTTTGAGTATGGCTTGAGGGAGCGAAAAACAACAACAGAGGTGCGGGAGGCTTTGCCACCGTGAGGGGTAGCGGCAAGCTGTAATTTCCATTATATTTTTCTGGGTCTTGTTGATGTAGTTGTGCATGAGATTGGAGTTGACGATGCTATAAGCGGGATAGGTTGGATGCAATGTGTTCAGCTGAAGGTGATCATGCTGTTCGTGATAGAGTTCAGCTTGTACATGCAAAGTAGGGCAGCCTGTGTGGGGTTTATTCTCGAGGGAGGAGATGATGCGATGATTGATACCATATTCGGAACCGCCAAATACGAAGAAGAACAAAAATAAAGCAGCGAGATGACTGGAAAAGAGGATGTGCGATTGGTAATAATAAGTTTCATGTGAAAGCTGGGATTTTTCGGTTTGCATTGGAGGTACCTAGCTTCGGGGGTTGGAATTCTGTTACACGCAATTTCGTCAGTTCGTATTTGTTGTCCAAGCGGGTGGGGGAGAGAGGCATTGAGGGAGCAGGAGGCTTTCCCTTTATGCAATGGGACCTGCTGTACATGGATAGGCTCGGATGATTGCTGCTAGTAATAGGAGATCAAATGGGCTCTACTTCTCGATGGCTGCAATGTGCAATGCATCGTCGAGATCGGTTAATATAAATGGACTCTATGATATGGGGTAATACTAATCCAGCGGTGATGGCCAACCGTAAGCGAAGAGAGGCCAGGAGATTTATTTTTCCAGAGGGCTTCTAGATGATTGATTGCGATTGACGGCCCCTGGGGTCTTTCATGGGCAAGCTGACAGGGCCCCCCAATTCGGAATATTGCGAGTGCGACTCCGTATCTACTTGTTTCTTACAATGGGTGTGCATGTGGCCCTGCTGGGATCAGTTTTGAGAATGGCGGGATTCCCGTTTCAAGCCCGTGGGCGAGATTGCAGCCAATTGGCAGCGGCTCAGTCCGTTCAGGCAAACCCGATGGAAGGTTACAGTATGTACCCCGTAAGTAGAGGCAGCCAATGACGCTGCATAGCCGCGCTGTTTCCCCTGAGATTTTACTGGATCTTACATGTTTGTTCACCATTGAAGAGACGAGCATCCTAATCAATGGTCATGATTTGTCCAAATCTTGGCACGAGTAAGCCGGCGAATTCCTCAAGGG
Organism: Trichoderma atrobrunneum; assembly: GCA_003439915.1. NCBI lineage: Eukaryota > Fungi > Ascomycota > Sordariomycetes > Hypocreales > Hypocreaceae > Trichoderma > Trichoderma atrobrunneum. Next base: position 1,038 of record PNRQ01000117.1, on the reverse strand, counting down.
GCGCTGATGCAAGGCTTCGTCCACCTGACTGTAAATGACTAAATGAATGAATGAACTTCGCTACGAGGCGCTGGCGGGAAAAAACACGACAGGGCTTTTCCCAGATGACAGCTTGGGTTCAGATCGTTCAGCCACTTTGGCCCGTTAGTGTTCGGTTGGCGTGGGTTGTTGTCTCAGACAAGCGCGGTAGGGGGGAAAACTGCGGAGTGCGAGTACACGCGACGGTGTTATAACAAGAACGAAGACAAGAGTAAAAAAAGAAAAAAGGTTCATCTCATCTTGCTTTGACTAGCGCGACGGTGACGGATCTCAGTTGGTGCAAACTCTTGACTGCAAGGTAGCATGATTCAGTTGGCCCTCGGGTCTAGTGTTAGCAGTGCTACCTTAGATGGGCTGTTCATACGGATGGATGGAATCGAAGAACGAAAATGGCAGAATACAGATAGCCATTTACAGCCAGCAAACAGAGATGATGCTTGCAGATGGCAATCCTTTTCTTTCGTATTGCAGTTAACCACCCGAGGTTTCATAAATTAAAAAACGCCATCTAGTGGTCTTCATCTTCCACTGGAGCTTCGATTCCGTAAACTATTGCTTGATAGTCTGTGCAAAAAATCGGTCCCTCCGACGGTGCCGGTCCCGAGACCCAGCCAGGCACCAAAACCAAAAAGCCCAGAATAGCGCCACCACGCTGCGTTTGCATGTGCGTAGGTACGGTACGAGTAGGTAATTTTACAATTTTAACTCTGTGCTTCTAAAATTATCACGCGCACGGCCGATATGCAGTGGAATCGAATCATTCGCGATGCGGCAGAGTAGCACTGCATGCTGCAATCGCGCTAAAATTGCAACTATCGGAGCATGTTCAGTTCAGTCTACCGTCTCTACGGTCTAATCTGGAGCTGGAGCTGAGCTGAGCTTCTCCCTAGATGAAAGCTAGAGTATACAGTTAAGCTGTACATACCTTGCCCCTGTAACCTGTACATGTACATAGGCAGGTTTCCTTTCGCGCTAAGAAAAGGAAAGCTGTACAATACA